>MJUU01033836.1:21167-46391 GCA_002080025.1 Modiolus philippinarum | reverse complement strand
TTGTTAACAACATTAATTAATCTGACAAAGTGCTCATACAATTACTGTCATTCTTTGCCCGACAAAAGCACTAGTGTTTTAAGCTAGTTTTTGTAAGAAACGGTATTTTTCTATAGGGTATACAATTTGTCTTTAGAGTCCCATTAAAAGGTTCCTCGAGTGAGAAGTTGTACATATATCATAGATAAGCATGGTACTTTGATTTTTAGCTCGCCGGGACGAATGTCCGGAGAGCTATTGTCATACCCCCGGCGTCGGTGTCGTAGGCGTCAGCAAAACTTTAACCTGGCTTGTGGAATTAAGACCTGAAGAGCTAGGATGTTGATATTTGGTATGTGACTTCCTTGTGATGAGGGCTTTCTTCTGGTACCATATTTGTAGACATTTTGACCTTGACCTTGCCATGAGGGCAATTTTTGAAAAACTTTAACCTTGCCTCTTGAAGGTAGGCTTTTAGTGGTAGGGTGTTTATATTTGGTATGTAACTTCCTTATGATGGGCCCGGCACCTGAATAGGTTTTCAGGGGCTTTGGCTACGGAGCTGCCGGGCGCGTCCCCAGGTGGTGGATAGGGGAATGCCCTGTCTTTGCGGGGTAGTCAGGTCATAATACGGAAAGCCTGACCGCGAACCATTGTAGCCAAACTGTGTGGAGAAACGCCACGCTCCATGCAGTATAAAGACCCCTTCTATATTTCTCTAAAGAGAGCAGACGCACTGGGTGTCGTGTAGAAGGCTAAATTTCCTGCCCCTACCCATTTCTCCCCTTTTCCAGTGGCAATCAAAAGTCGTTGCCCCGGTTGTCCCTTCCACCTTTGTTTCTTTCTTCTTTTACTTACAATTTGTTTTGAATTGATTAACTTGTTCTCGTCCTGATATAGCTGAGATATTGCTCATTGGACGTTAAACTCTAACTAATCAATCAATCAACCTTATGATGGGAGCTTTCTAGTGGTACCATATTTGTAGACATTTTGACCTTGACCTTGCCCTGAGGGCAATTTTTGAAAAACTATAACCTTGCCTCTAGAATGTAGGCTTTTAGTGGTAGGGTGTTCATATTTGGTATGTAACTTCCTTATAATGAGAGCTTTCTAGTGGTACCGTATTTGTAGACATTTTGACCTTGACCTTGCCCTAAGGGCAATTTTTGAAAAAACTTCAACCTTGCCTGTAGAAGGTAGGCTTTTAGTGGTAGGGTGTTTATATTTGGTATCTAACTACGTTATGATGAGAGCTTTCTTCTGGTACCATATTTGTAGACATTTTGACCTTGACCTGGCCCTGAGGGCAATTTTCGAAAAACATTAGCCTTGCCTCTAGAAGGTAGGCTTTTAGTGGTAGGGTGTTTATATTTGGTATGTAACTTCCTTATGAAGGGAGCTTTCTAGCGGTACCATATTTGTAGACATTTTGACCTTCACCTTTCCTGGGGGCAATTTTTTAAAAACTTTAACCTTCTAGAAGGTAGGCTTTTAGTGGTAGGGTGTTCATATTTGATATGTAAACTTCCTTATGATGACATCCTTCTTCTGGTACCATATTTGTAGACATGTTGATCTTGACCTTGCCCTGAGGGCAATTTTTTAAAAACTTTAATTTTGCTTCTTGAATTAAGTTTGTTAGTGGTAGGGTGTTCATGTTTGATATGTGACGTTTTTTTGATGAGAGCTTTCTGATGGTACCGTATTTGTAGACATTTAGACCTTGACGTTGCCCTTAGGGCAATTTTTTAAAAAAACCTTAAACTTGCTTCTAGAATTAAGTTGTTAAGTGATAGGGTGTTTATATTTGATATGTGACTTTCTTGTGAAGAGAGCTTTCTATTACTTTTAAATTTATTGTGCATTGAGGTTACTGGAATCCCCGGCGAGCTATGTTGTCTTCTGACAACTCTTGTTATGTTTGATAATAGATGCCAGCGATGCCGGTTATTAAAATAAGTAATTTTTAGCTTGACGAGACGATTGTCCGGAGAGCTTTTGTCATACCCCCCGGTGTTCGTGTCCGAGTCGGCGTCGTCAGCAAACACTTTAATCTTGCTTGTAGAATGGAGACCATAACAGCTAGGATGTTGATATTTGGTATGTGACCTCCTTGTTGTGGTACCATACTTGTAGACATTTTGACCTTGACCTTGCCTTTGGGGCCATTTAAAAGAAACAAACAAAACTTTAACCTTGCCTCTAGAAGGTAGGATGTTCATATTTAGTATATAACTATCTTTCTAGCGGTACCATATTTGTAGATATTTTGACCTTGACCATGCCCTTACGGGATTTTTTAAAAACTTTAACCTTGCCTCTAGAAGGTAGGCTTTTAGTGGTAGGGTGTTCATATTTGGTAATCAACTTCGTTATGAGGAGAGCTTTCTAGCAGTACCATATTTGTAGACATTTTGACCTTGACCTTGCCTTGAGGGCAATTTTATAAAAAAAAACAAACCATAACTCTGCTTCTAGAATGTTGACATTTAGTGGTAGGATGTTCATCTTTGGAATGTGACTTTGTTATGATGATAGCATTCTGGCAACACCATATTATTAGACATTTTAACCTAGACCTTGCCCTGAGGGGGGGGGGGTGTAAAAACTTTAACCTTGTTTCAAAAAAGGTAGACATTTAGTGGTATGGTGTTCATAATTGGCTAATGGTTAGAGCTTTCTTTTTGTACCATGTTTGTAGACTTTGCCCTGAGGGCAATTTTCAAAAAAACCCCAAAAACTTGAGCCTTGCTTCCAGAAGGTAGACATTCAGTGGTAGGGTGTTTGTATTTGGTATATAACTTTCTTGTCATGATAGCATTCTGGCAGCACCATATTATTAGACATACTGATCTTGACCCTTCCCTGAGTGGAATTTTTTGAAAACATTACATTGCTTCCTGATGGTAGACATTTAGTGGTAGTGTGTTCTCTTTTGGTTTGTGACTTCGTTATGATGAGAGCTTTATGGTGGTACCACATTGTAGACGTTTTGACCTTGAACTTGCCTTGAGGGCAATTTTCATACCCCCCTGCTTGAAAAGTGGGGTATATAGTGATGGGGTTGTCCGTCCGTCCTTCCGTACGTCCTTAACTTGAGGGTACCCATCTCTTATCCGCTACTGAGGAGATTTTAATGTGACATAATATGGATGTGCACCTCCTATTACAGAATTTGATTTAATTGATTTTTGGGGTTTCCCATAGCAAAACATGGACTTTGCAATTGCATTACAAGGGGGTACCCATCCCTTATCCGCTACTCCTCTTGAACCACTGAGCAGATTTTAATGAAACTTTGACATAGTCTTTTTGGCATAATGTTGATGTGCACCACTTATTTCAGAATTTGATTTAATTGATTTTTGGGGTTTCCCATAGCAAAACATGTATTTTGCCATTACATTACAAGGGGTACACATCTCCTATCCGCTACTCCTCCTGAACCACTGAGTAGATTTTAATGAAACTTTACACAGTCTTTGTGACATAATGTAGATGTGCACCTCCTATTTTAGAATTTGATTTAATTGATTTTTGGGGTTTCCCATTGCAAAACATGGACTTTGCCATTACATTACAAGGGGGAATCTCATATCCGCTACTCCTCCTGAACCACTAAGCAAATTTTAATGAAACTTTAACACAGTCTTTGTGACATAATGTAGATGTGCACCTTCTATTTCAGAATTTGATTTAATTGATTTTTGGGGTTTCCCATAGCAAAACATGGATTTTGCCATTACATTACATGGGGTACCCATCTCTCATCCGCTACTCCTCCTGAACCACTGAGCAGTTTTTATGAAGTTTTAACACATTCTTTGTTATAAAATGCAGTTATGCACCTTCTTTTTCAGAATTTGATTTGATTTTTGGGGTTTCCCATAGCAAAACATGGACTTTGCTGTTACATTACAAGTGGGTACCCATCTCTTATCCGCTACTCCACCTGAACCACTGAATAGATTTTCATGAAACTTGAACACAGTCTTTGAGACATAATATAGATGAGCACCTCCTATTTCAGAATATAATTTAATTGATTTCCGGTGTTTGCGATAGCATAATTGATTTTTGGGGTTTCCCATAGCAAGACATGGACTTTGCCATTTCATTACAAGGATACCCATGTCTTATCCGCTACCCCTCCTATCACTCACGAAACTTTAAGACAGTCTTTGTGACATAAAATTGATTTGATTTGATTGATTATCAAATGGGGCAGCGGGGGTATATATCAGTGAGCTTTCAACGGCTCACAGCTTTAACCTTGCTTCTAGAAGTTACTTGTTTAGTGATAGAGTATTTATATTTTGGTATGTAACCTCCCTCCTTTGATGAGAGCTTTCTGACAGTATCATAGTGTAGACATTTTGACATTGACATTACCATGAGGGTATTTTTTTTAAAACATTGCAATGAAAAAAAAATTTCTTTCAAATTTATTGTGCATTGAGGTCAATCTAATCCCCTGGGAGCTATATTGTTTTCTGACAACACTTGTTGTGTCAAAGATCTGCCAATATAATACACCATTTGTCTTTCTAACTCCTAGTGAACTTTTTATGAAATAAAGTTTTTATTCAAGAATTTTCCCAAAGTTTTCTATAAAATTAGACATTGCAGATTAAGAAGTGAAAAAGTGTACATTTAAGGTATTTAGGGTTGTCATCTGGGTTAAGATATAATGTCCATTTTAAAAAGACAACCCGGTTTGCAGTCACATTGACAGCTTTCCTCTTGTTTTATGCTTCCTCTGAAAGATCCTTATATCTAAAAGGTCAAGGGATAGGGGACTAAAAGTCGTTCCAAATTTCAGGACATTTCTCGGATAACAACTCAAGTATACTGCATTAGTTCCAAATTGAATTTTTTCCATATTACATATCGTAGCAGACAGAAAGCTATTTGGGGGCTGCGTTGGGAGGTCCCCAATTCAGAAGGGCTTAAAAAGATTAAAACATCAGGGAATTAGTGGTTTTCGGATGAAAACTTGAGCATCTGAAGTCAGTAACTTCGGTATTTTGTTATTCAATCCAAACTTGGTTTCATTCTTTCTCATCTACGAGACAAAATTTACATTCAAGCTCACAATGATTAAGAAGAATGAATTTTCAAGAGTAAATAGTTTCACCAGAATTACATTAGAATCCAACTTCACTTTAAAACCAAACGTGATCATACCGTTACTAAAACAAGAAACAAACCTTTATAATTTGTCGGACAGTCTCCCGTGAGGGAGGAAACGGTGGTTAAAAATAAATTAAATTTGAAGAAAACTCGAATTACATTTGATTCTAACGAGTGTCCGTCATCAGATGAAATCAAAATTTCGTCTGCTGCTTGATGATCATATTAGACAAATCCTATTTTTATACGACCGCAAAAATTTTGCGTCGGCGTCGGCGTCTGTGGCCAGCATAACTTTGTTTCTAGTGGATAGATCATTTTCAAATTTTGATATGAGGTTTCTTGGCATAAGCTTAAGCCCAGGCTTTAATTTCGGGATCATGGTCCATCCGTTTCAGAAAAAGGGGCCAAAAGGGGGAAAAATTTTCGTGTCTGTGGACAGCATAACTTTGGTTCCAGTGATTCCTCACTAGTCATGCCAAATTGTGGGATGCGTTTTCAGACCAATCGAGAAACTACTTCCTGTTTACTGACTGTCAATTTTGACACTTGTAGCATTATAGAGTGAATTTGCGTCAAAGTTTTCTCTGTAATGGTAAATGATACAAAGCTGAAATTTTTTCACAAGCTTTACATGGTCATGCATGCCATTTTGTGGGGTGCGTTTTATGGTCTGTCGGGATATTACTTACTGTTTACCGACTTGGTCAATTTTGACACTTGTAGCATTATAGAGTGAATTTTCGTCAAATTTTTCTCAGTTATTGTAAATGATACAAAGCTGAAATTTTGTCAAAAGCTTTGCATGGTCATGCCATATTGTGGGATGCGTTTTCTGACCTGTCGGAATATTACTTCCTGTTTACGGACTTGGTCAATTTTGACACTTGTAGCATTATAGAGAGAATTTTCGTCAAAGTTTTCTCTGTAATGGTAAATGATACAAAGCTGAAATTTTGTCAGAAGCTTTGCATGGTCATGCCATATTGTGGGATGCGTTTTCTGACTTGTCGGAATACTACTTCCTGTTTACCGACTTTGTCAATTTTGCAATTGTGGCATTATGGAGTAATTTTTCGTCAAAGATTTCTCTGCATTGTTTTATAATTCAGATCTGAAATTTTGTCACAAGCTATGTATATTGTGGGATGTGTTTTCAGACCAATCGGGATACTGCTTTCTGTTAACCGACTTAGTCAGTTTTGATGTTCACTTCTGTATTGGGTTCACACACACACTTGAATTTGTTACTTTCTGTTTACCGACTTAGTCACTTTTGACAATGTAGCATCATAGAATAATTTTTGGCTGAGAGAGGGGGAATTTCTAGTGAGCTTGGGCTCACAGATCACTTGTTTTTCATTGGATTTCGATGGGATTGTTTTTCTTTGTACTCCTCTTGAAATAAGCTTTCAGTAGTATGCCAACGGATTTGGGGTAGCTCTTATCGTTTTCGAGTTACAAGGGGTCAAACGGGCCAAAATTGCAATTTTCAGAAATATGTAAAATTTTTATTTTTCATCGGATTTTGATGGGATTTTTTTCTTTGGATTCCTCTTGATATAGGCTTTAGGTAGTATGTCAACGAATTTGGCGCAGCACTTACCATTTTCGAGCTATAAGGGGTCAAAGGGGCTAAAATTGCAATTTTCAAAATATTTAAAATTTTTAATTTTTTTGTATTTTAATGGGTTTGTTTCTTCGGATTCCTCTTATCGTATAGTTAGAGTAGTATGTTGACCGTTGACCAATTTGACACACCTCTTACCATTTGCGATCTATATAAGGAATCATAAGCGCTAATTTTTATTTGCCTTAGTTTGTGTGCAGCTAAATAATGGATCAAGCTCTTTATTGTGACCATTTAATTACTGTATCAAGCTCTTTACTGTGTCATCACTCATTTTGAACTACACTTGTTCAAATTTGAGTGTTTGACATGCTGCGGTCGTATCATGCTGTGCTCGGCGTAGCCCTTTATTTTTCATCAGATTTTGATGGGATTTTTTTCTTTGGATTATTCTCATTGTAAGCTTTATTTTCATTATTTTGTGTCCACCTAATTACTGTATCAAGCTTTTTACTGTGTCCACATTCGCTTAAAATTACACTTGTTCAAAATTCAGTGGTCGACATGCTGCGGTCGTATCATGCTGCGCTCTGCAAATTTTTGTTTGACTTTTTAGTGGTTATCATTGTGTCCATGACACCTTCTTCTTTTTCACTCCTTATATCTCACAGCTTGTACGGAAGGAAATCCGTTTCAAACTTGTGCGCAGGCTCTTCATGATGGGTTGTAGGGAACCTCACATCGTAAGTTCTGTCAGACTTGTATATCTCTTGTTTGATAGGATCTGGATTACATTAAGATATTTATACCCCCTGCAACGAATTTGCGGAGGGTATAATGTTTTTGACCTGTCCGTCCGTCCGTCAGTCCTGTTCTTGTCACTGCAACTCCTCTATAACCGCTGGACGGATTGCTTTCATATTTAGTAGGATTGTTGGTCATGATGTGTAGATAAGCATACTATACCACCATATTGATTGGATAATTTTGTAGGAGTTATGGGACTTAGACTATTTTCAGTTAAAATACATAAGTATCATCTTGTCACTGGAACTCCTCTGAAACCGCTTAATGGATTGCTTTCATATTTGGTAGGATTGTTGGTCATGATGTGCAGATGTGCATACAAAACTGCCTTATTATTAGGGCCCCGCATCGAGAGATGCGGGTGCCCTATAGTTTTCACTTTGCCTGTCTGTCCAGCTGTCTGTCAACATTTTTTTCCGTCAAAGATTTTTGGCTTCTACATGAAGG
This sequence comes from Modiolus philippinarum, assembly GCA_002080025.1. NCBI lineage: Eukaryota > Metazoa > Mollusca > Bivalvia > Mytilida > Modiolidae > Modiolus > Modiolus philippinarum. Next base: position 38,452 of record MJUU01033836.1, on the reverse strand, counting down.
AATGATTTGAAAGAGGTATGGCCATTTACCCGCAAATTTATTTCACTCGGCATACCATTTTTGCGAATGCATTCAATCTTCCAGAAAACTGTTTTAACAGATCATCTGTTATATACACTATAAAAACAAAATCAATCCAAATGCATTTTGTACATTTAGATAAAAGATTGAGCCACTGAACTTGCAACTTAAATGCAATTTTGACATATTTTAACAATTTTTGTAGTTTTTTTTTTAAATTCGTTGCATAGAATATCCAGACAAAACTAAACTAACTGCCATTAGGAAGGGCAAATGTTTATACTTTCCCAACCAAAAAAATGATTTTGGTTCTCGGTGTCCTTTGAGTACTACCATCTTCTCAAACACATAAAATAGCTAAAATTGACACAAAAGGCTATTTGCAGCCATGTTCGACTGCTAATAAGTCAGAAAATATACAATAGTGCCATACATTAATATTATTTCTAAGAAGTACACGTACCAGAGACCACCTTGCACAATTTTTGTCAGCGTTTGAGCATATCTGAAAATTACCCAGCATAGGAACAAATTTCACGCCTAAATGGCCATGCTTCTTTGGTCTGAAGCTTCGAAATGAAGAGTGGTATTGTGTAAACAATTTTCAAGTTTGTCGGGCGCCCACTTCCTGTTTGCCGATACTTTGAATTTTACGAAAAATAAAATTTCCGTCACATATTTCTGGCTTCAACTGGAGGGAATGATTTGAAATTTGGTCTGAAGTTTGGAAATGATGAGTTGTATTGTGTAAGCAATTTTCAAGGTGGTAAGACATGCACTTCCTGTTTGCCGATATTTTGATTTTTTACTATAAAGCAAATTTTCCGTCAAAGATTTCTTGGCTTCTACTGGAGGAAATGATTTGAAATTTGGTCTGAAGCTTGGAAATAATTAGTTAAATTATGTAAGTGATTTTCAAGTTTGTCAGGCTTCAACTTCCCGTTTGCCGATACTTTGACTTTTTACTGTAAACCAAATTTTGGTCGTAAGATTTTAACTTGCATCAATGATTTGATATTAAGTCTGAAGGTGAGAAATGATATGGTTTGGTAAAACTTCAAGAAATCACTGTATCAAGCAAATTACTGTATCAACACATTTGTGTGTCAAACAGAATTTGAATCCACACTGACCTCAATTATACTTTTGCCCCAATTTTCAGGATCGAAATTGCGGGGCCCTTCCGACAACGCCAGTTTCGACATGTTCTAGTTTTTATGGGAGTTATTGGACTTAGACTGTTTTCAGCTAAAACACTAAAGTATTATCTTGTCACTGCAACTCCTCTGAAACTCCTTCAGTTATCTTGTGCAGAATGATTGTGCATATATCAAAGATGTACATGCTAATTGGATTTTGATTTTTGATCATTTTTGACAAAATTACACATTGATGAACTTTGTCATTTTTTTGTTTGATATTGCTTATAGGGTACTTTTGGACTTCAATAATGCAGGATTGTCTGATATGTAGGGGCGTGGGGTATATGAGCTTGCTCACTAAGGTTCTTTAATTTCTGTCACTGTTTGCTGGCTTCTGTTGGATAATTGATAGTTTGACTCTTTGACCTACATTTAATGCCTTAGTGAATTTAGTTTAATTTTGCAATTATGTTCATTTCTCAACAACTACACGTTATAACACAATAATTTGTCATCAAATACGTGGACTATATAATATTAGTCCCCGAGTGTATTCACCAACTAGTAGCCAGTACTTAGGTGCTGGCCCGAAAACCGATTTTATTTAGAAAATTTTGATAAAAACTAAGGAGTATCTCCCTCGTGCATAGCTCTGTCATTAGCTGATTGTTTGGCTTTCCTATTAAGATTCTATTGGTAATTTGTTCTCTGTCAGATTTTACGCATGTTTTGGTATATGGATTTCAACATGTTTTGATTTTACCTGCACTGAAGAGACATATGTTGTCGAAATGAACATATGCAGAAAATTAATTTACAGTGACTTCGGTATTTTGTTATTTATTACCACTGAGCCTATGCCTCTGCTGTTGGACTGTTAGTCCCCGAGGGTATTCACCTACTCAGTAGTCAGTACTTCTGTGCTGGCCCGAAAACCGATTTTATTGGGAAAATTACAATATCAAAATTTAAGAAAACTTTTAACAAAACTAAGGAGTATCTCCCTGTTGCATTGTTCTGTCCTTAGCTGATTTTTTTTTCTTTCCTATTTAGATTCTATTGATAATTTGTTTTCTCTCAGATTTTACACATGTTTCGGTATAATGATTTCCGAATGTTTTGATTTTATCTGCACTGAAGAGATATAAGTTGTCGAAATCCGCATATGCGGAAATTAATTTTACAGTAACTTCGGTACTTTGTTATTAATTGCCTTGATTAGTATTACCCAAATCATTGACAATTTGATGGCTTTCACCTATATTTTACGCTTCAGTTATTTTGGTAATTCCATTTGTCAACACTTAAGCGTAATAAGACTGTTATGTTTCATCAAATTAATCACCTTGAACACTACTACCCAAATCATTGACAATTAAGTAGCTTTTACCTACATTTCACGATACAATTACTTTGGTTAAATTTTTCATTTAAATACATTTGTCAACAACTCGAGACCATGATGTCATCATGTTAAGCACTTTGATCTGTAGTAAATTGAGTGACTTTGACCTATAATTTATGCTTGAATTACTTCTTAAAATTATTGTCTTAAATCTATTTTCAATACCTACACAACATAACCGCTTTGATGTTGTATCAATTAAATAATCTTGATGAGATCTACCTAGTTCTTGTTTTATTGATCTTTTTTGTTGTAAACTATAGAGATTTTATTCATGAAATTATACATAATATATTCATCAAATTATACATACTATTTCATCAAATTAAAAATAAATTATTGATATTTATACAGTCGGTGTATTTTTTTCAGCCACAGAAGTTGTGTCACTTCGATGGCAGATCATTTTAGGAATAGCTGGAGGAGTTGTTGTTGTGTTAGTGGTGTTCTTTCTATACTGTAAATTTTGTAAGGGTAATGGTAAGCCAACTGTACCATCATCAACAACAGCTACTGTTGGAGGAAGGTCAGCTCGATATACAGCACCAGAACGCAGAAATTCAATACAAGAAAATGAGAGAAGATATGAGAGGAGACATGACAACATTGCTAGTCCAACTCCACCACCCAGTTATTCAGAATCTACCAGGCCAAGTACTGTTCACATCAACCCTCAGATAAATGTGAATGTTACGGTTAATCAAAATGGAGATCCCTCTGATAGACCACCTTCATACTCATTTTATGCTCCTACGGCATAATGGAGTTAACATTTTAGCCCACATTAGCCCATATGTGCCTTTATACCCCCATAATGAATTTATAGGATTATTTTAAATTACCTACTACTTATATTTTGTTTGGCCATTTTTAGTTTTTCCAGGAACGGAGTATTTAAATCCTGTTTTATCTTATCTGGCTGTACATTAAATGCCAGCAGAAAGCAGTTTAACATAGCACATCTTTTCTAAAAATATTAGGCAATTTGAATCAAACTTGGACAAGACCATCATATTTTTGGCAAAGAGTAAATAACATTTCTGTTATTGCTAAAAAAAATTTAGCAATAACAGCAATGTTATTTACTCTTTGCCAAAAAACAAAAATAAAAATAAAAGTTAGGGTTACAGTTCCATTCATAATTACAGAGAAATTGAGAAGTATGGGTTTAACTACTCCCAATTTTGAAGTAAATTTGATATGCCAAATTTTGATTTTTTCCCTTTTCTCATCAAATATCAGAATTTTTATTGCTTCTTGCTTGTATTTGAAAATATGACAAAAAGAGTTTATAAGTTAAAATCTGCAATAAAAGTTCAGATTTTTCAAAGCTCATCGTTGAGGGCCTCATGGTGAATTGAAGATGAAGAACAACAATAAAAGCGGTGTTCCTTTGCTTGTTTTTACCATGTTTTTCTAGAGACTTTGTCTAATGTGCACTGACTCCATATCCTTTCATTGTTTATTACATTTTCTCTAATGATATGTCAAGTTTAGACAGGTTTTGACCCGTTGGATAAATTTCTTTATTCAACGTATGTTGAATAAAGCCCCGTGATATTTCCCGCCAAATCTATTCGAAATACAGTTCTCGGTGTTTATCATTGATCATTAGAGAAAAAGATTACACCACTCTATCCCGATTATTACCATATTTTATCCACTCTTGATAGTTAAATTTAAAAATTTTAAAATGCTCGGCAAGCCTCGCAATTAAAATTTTAAAATTTAACTATCTCTAGTGGATAAAATATGGAAATGAACGGGATCTTGTGGTGTAATCTATATTTATGTATGTTTTGATGAATGCTTAGTTTATAATATTATTTAAATTGTTCTTTATATAAAAAGATTAAAATAGAAAGAAGTGTAGTTAAAATTGTAAAAATATTCAGTAGACCAAATGCTTGAGTTTATTGAGAAAATCCAGAGTTATCTGCCTGACAAATCTATGAGTGCTGAATTTTTAAGTTTGTTTTTTTCTGTCAATGTTAAGAGTTTTCAGTAATTATGAAATAGATTTTACTTATATTTTAAAGTTCTATTATACAGTATATGACAAACTGTATTCGGTTTACTTTTCAATGTGTTTTACTAGACATGACCATTTTGCACTGGATACACAGATGAAAAGAATTTCATCTGAAGACATTTTATTTCATTTTAATATATATAAACCTTTTATAGCACATGCATAGCTCAATCAACCAGTCTGTTAATAGTCAGGTATTCTATATTTATGTATATACAACTAAGATTTGTGATACATTTGGTTTTTTTCTATTTATTGCTGTAATTTTAGTACAACTTTTATACCCCAGTTTTATATACATTTTATGTTGTTTACTCCATGATAAACCTGAGATTTAAAAAAATCTATTTATTAGACAAAACATTTAATGTATTTCATATGTATTACATGTATACAGCTATTATTGTATGAGTGTGGGAAAACCGGACTTTCAAATACCAAAATGGACTCGACGTCTAATCAAGGCTGGTATTTCACATCCTTTATTTTACGGTGATGTTTTACATAAGAGTAAAAAATACTTAAACTGGCCTAACAAACTTATAAAACCTTTAAATCGTCTAATTCATAAGGATTATAATTACGGGGTTATCGTCAAGTCATTACGTATGGCCTTCTTTGGTATTAACATTGATTTTTTGATAAGGTCTTTGCATTTTTACTAAACACATTCTAAATTTCTAAAATCTGTATTGCATGGACACGGGTTATGTATTCCGGTATATGCATGAACTCCTCACAGGTAGGGATCTTGGTGGAAGCTGTATACTGAGGTTAATAATTACTTACTTTGTCAGTTGGTAATGGGTCTGGAGCTGGCATGTCAGTTAACTGCTAGTAGTCTCTTGTGATTTCATGTTTATGTCCGTATATTTAGTTCTTTCAGTTTCATTTTTCACAATTGACTCAGACCTGTTGCCAACTGAATTTTACTGTTGTTACGATTGTTTTTNCCCTATTTTGTTTCTAGCTAATAACTGTGTCTAGCTTCTTTTTGTGTCCATCTAATTATTGTGTCAAGCTCTTTACTGTGTCCACATTCACTTTAAACTACTTTTGTTGAAATTTCAGTGGTCGACATGCTGCAGTCGTATCATGCTGCGCTCGGCGTAGCCCTTTATTTCTAGTTAGTTTACTTTATGTCTATAGAAGTCTAGGATGATGTTTATTTCACTGAACTTGATCACTCTTTATTCAGGGGCCGACTCCGAATTGCCTTTGGGTGTGGGGTTTCTCACCGTTCATTGAAGATCTTATGGTGGCTTTGAGTTGTTATTACTCCCCTTTGGGTCGTTGTCTCTTTGACACATTCCCCGTTTCCCTTCTTTTTTCAAATTACAAACATAAGGTAAACAAATTTGTTCAAATTTTATTTTTTCAATTCTGAAAGTTAGCTTTGATTTTCATCTTATTTCTGTTTTTATTCCAATGAGAATCCAAGGTTTGGCACGTACCTTTTTGGGGGTTTTCTTGCAAAAATGTAACATTGATCATATCTCCTTGAATGTTAAATATTAAGATACCAAAGTTACTGTTTATTTAGTTTCTGCATATGCACATTTAATAAACTTATGTCTCTTCAGTACAGATCAAATCAAAACATTTGGAGATCCAAATACCGAAATGTGTGTAAAAAGCTGATAGAGAACAAATTACCAATAGGATCTTAATAGTGAAGCCAAAATCAACTAAGGACAGATCTATGCGAGAGGGAGATACTTCTTACTTTTGAACAAAACTTTGCAAATAAAAGATCTAAAATTTAGATATTGCAAGTTTCTGATGAAAATTGGTGTTCGGGCCAGCAAAAAAAAGTAGTGGCTATTGGGTTTGTGAATACTGGTGGCTACTGGGTTGATGGTAAGTGATATATGAAATAAAAATGAATAACAGGAAACAAAAGCTGGAATAATTACATGCCACATGTATTTCCTGTGGTCAGACCATTCCAACAGTAAAATAATATTTGACCTCATGCCCTTGACTTTGTTTAAAAGCAAAATAAACTTCAACATTGGTACAAATCTTATGAATGGTATGTGATAGGGCTTTTATATGTGAAATCTGTATTCTTTGTGACAAGACCTGTCAAGTACCAAAATATTGGATCTCGTGGCCTTGGCCTCAGTATACAACCGTTTGTTCAGAAAAAAAAATTGTTCACCTGTTTTAATTTTGTTTATCTCCTTTTTATCCACAGTACATTGAAATTTCTGATATTTTCCCGTTCAATTTTTCGATGTTATTCCATCATTAAACTTTACCTTGATTTACAAAGTATTTTAGATGTTTAATTTATATGCAGAGACAATGACACTCTGTATGAAAAACACAATTTATGATACAAATGATCTTTTTTATAATGTTCAGTAGAGTTTCTTCAGGTACATTACTCTTATTTTCAAGGCACGTGGATGATGCTATACTTGGCTGTGCGTAGGGCTTAAGTTTTTCACAACAAAAAAATCTCTTTTTATTGTTATGACCTAACTTTTAATGAATTAAGCATTTTGTTAAAATTCGATAATTTTCCTTATCATTTAATGAAAAAATTTTAATTTTCACTCTTGAATTGTCGGTGACCCCCAAATTTTGATTTTATTTTTCGCATGTTCTAGTCATGAAAATATCAGAAAATTCTATCTGATAATTTATAGACCCCAGTACCACCTTAAACGATTTTAAATACATTTATTTCCCTTTAGTAAAAAAAATGGCCTGATTAAAAAATTGCACAACTTAAGTGAGTTTTAGTAGATTATTCCCTAATAATAGCACTCTAATATTAATGTTTATATAAATATGTAAAGTAGTACATTCACAACAATCCAGCACTTGATGAATAAATATGTAATGTTCAACATGGAAACTACTATTTTGAAAATTCTTTATGTCCTGGGATCTTTAGATCGGGGGCATATTGTTTTTGTCCTGTCTGTCTTGTCTGTCTGTCTGCCAGTATGTATGTATGTATGTCTATCCGCAACTTTAACCTGGCTCATAAATTTTGAACCAGATGTGATAAGCCCTCCATATATGGTATGTATATTAATCATGTAAAGCTTAACACCATTATGCGATTTTCACTAAGGACAGGTCAAAGATCGAGGTCACGGGTCAAAATGTCAAAATCTAGATTTTGCTGTAGATCGTTAATTACAATTGCTGGAGGCTTGAAATTTTATATGTGGATATATCTAGTGGAGCTTAGTACAAATCCACAGAAAAAATTGGTCAGGTCAAAAGTCAAGGTCACTGAATGAAAATTTGAAATTTTAAAAAACTTCAACATTGGCTATATCCTTTCAACCAGATGTGATAGGACCTTCATATTTGGCCTGTATTTTGTTCATATGAAGCTGAACAGCATTATGCAAATTTCACTAAGGTCAGTTCAAAGGTCAAGGTCACATAGGTCAAATAATTAGATACCGAAGTTACTGTGAATTCATATTCTGCATATGCGCATTTCGACATTTTATGTCTCTTCGGTGCAGATAAAATCTAAACGTTTGGAAGACCATAAACTCAAAGATGTTTAAAAACTGAGAACAAATTACCAATATGATCTAAATGTATGGCCAAAAATCAGCGAAGGACAGAGCTTTGCACGAGGGAGATACTCCTTAGTTTTCAACAAAATTTACAAAAATTTAGATATTGTAAGAATCTTAAAATAATCGGCTTTCGGGTCAGCACCGAAGTACTGACTACTGGGCTGATGAATACCCTCGGGGACTAACATTCCACCAGCAAAATAGAGTTTGCTATAGCTCGTTAATTACAATTACTAGAGACTTGATATTTTTATGTGACTAGATCTATTGGAGCTTAGTACAAATCCACCACAAAAAAGAATTAGTTAGGTCAAAGGTCAAGGTCACTGTGTGGAAATTTGAAAGCTTGAATAAAAACTTAAACATTGCATGTATCTTTTCAACCAGATGTGATAGGACCTTCATATTTGACCTGTATATTGGTCATATGAAGCTTAACAGCATTGTGCAGTTTCACTATTGTCAGGTTAAAGGACAGGGTCACAGGCCAAAAGGTCAAAATCTAGATTTCGCTAGAGTTCGTAAATTAAAATTGCTAGAGGCTTTATATTCTATATGTGAATAGATCTGAAAGGGCTTAAAACAAATCCACCAAAAAATCTCGGTCCGGTCAAAGGTCAAGGTCACACTTAGCGCAAATTTGAAAACCGTAGCAAAAACTTCAACATTGCCTATATCTTTTCTAACAGATGTGATATGACCTTCATATTTGGCCATTATATTGATCATGTAAAGCTAAACACCATTATGCAAATTTCATTTAGGTCATTTCAAAGGTCAAGATCACATAGGTCAAAATCTAGATTTTGCTTTTAGCTAGCTATTTAATTACAATTCCAAAAGGCTTGATATTCTATATTTGCATAGATCTAATGGAGCTTTCCGGTAGTGCAAATGTCTGCTAAACTTTCATTTCTAGTGTATATTGCAATTTTTATCATTACTTTTGTATTGTAGACATTATTGCTACTGGGGGCATAGTGTTTCACAAACACATCTTGTTTAAATTTTGTGATATAATTTTTTTATATAAAAACTATACATCTTTTTCTTGATGTCGTAATAATTTAATGTTTTATCTATACTTATGTTTAAAAGCACTTTAATAATAAAAAGTACTGTAAATAACGATGTAGACTTATTCTTTAATAAGAGAATACGCCTAGAAACATTAAAAATTAGAGTTGATTTCCCCTGGTGATAGAAATCTTGATGTTCAATTTGTTAAGTGTATTAATACCTCAGGTAAAAATTGCAAAAATTGTTTTAAGACATAGTCAAAAGAGTAAAAAAGCAAGAATCTGAGGGGAAATTTGAAAATCAAGCAGGTAAAAATAGTAATGGTGGATTACATGATACCCCGCCACGTTTCACAAAATTTCTAAGTAAAAAGGGACATAACTCCAGGACAATGTGTACCAATGAACCCAAAATTATACTTGGCCTGTGTTTTGTGGTAAACAATTTACATACCAAGTTTGAAGACAGTTTGTTATTTCATTCTTGGACTTCTGAACCAAAAATCAAACTTGACCTGAGTCTTGTGGTAAATAACTTACATACAAAGTTTGAAGACCTTGCGTTATTTCGTTCACAAGTTATCAGTCGGAAACCCTAAAATTCGCAAAATTTCAAAGTTTCAAGGGGCATAACTCCAGAACACCTTGGACCTCTGAACCCAAAATCAAACTTGACCTGAGTGTTGTAGTAAACGAGTTACATACCAAGTTTGAAGACCTTGTGTTATTTCCTTCACAAGTTATCAGTCGGAAACCCTAAGATTTGCAAAATTTCAAAGTTTCAAGGGGCATAACTTCAGAATCCCTTGGACCTCTGAACCCAAAATCGAACTGAGTTTTGTGTTAAACAACTTGCATACCAAGTTTGAAGATCTTGTGATATTTCGTTCACAAGTTATCAGTCGGAAACCTTCTGTGAACGGACGGACGGACAGACGGACGGACGGACACATGACTGAGGGTATCACACTTCGTGTGGCGGGGTATAAAAACTTGATTATATAGACGCAACACAAAATCAACAAACCAAGATTGACAAACAATAAACAAAAATGTAAAACAAAGACAAAACAAGGAGACAAAACTGAACACCATTGGTACAATAGATAGATTTAATTGAATTTTTCAAACTCAAATATGAAGTAGAATCGGGTGCCTTAGGAACTGCGGGATGAATAAATATAGTTCAAAGGATTAAGAGAAAATGCCACAGCCTCCAAAGAACTTCATTTTCGATTGAAATAATATTGAGATTGTAAAATGGCATTGTTCTGAAGTTGGTTGACCCGATAACCTGGTCTTGAAACTTCGGACTGAAATATTTATATTAGAATACTTCTTGTAATGAGTTGTCTCATCTCAAAAGTCTGGCTGAACTTATTTCTTGCTAAGCACATTATTTTTCACATATACATCCTTAGACGATGATACTTAACTTGTCGCTGATGTCAGTGAACCCGGTTCACTCCTTTCCAGGTTAATGTGAATATATCCATGTTATTTCTTCGAGATGTATGTTTTACCTTACAACATCAGTTCATGTTACACTATTTTCTTGTAGTTAGCATCGTTGATATAGTTGGGGTTTCCTTTCCTATAGATTCCTCATCTCTGTGTGACAATTTTGGCTTATACTAGCTATTGACTTTGTGATCCTGACCGTTTTAAAGTAAGTGAGAACCGAACCGTCAGTCTAAAACGAACAATCAAAGGATAATGGCAACATCGTATAACAAAGAAACAGAGACATAACATTAGTACGACACAGAAAAGAAAAATGAAGACACAAACTTTCATATTTCCTACGGCGAACAACCTTTGAGACAGACCACGCCTCATGAATTATCTCAAAAATCTATTTGGATACAATCTTTTTGTTTGTTTTTTGTTTGTTTAATAAAGGGATATGGAGTAAATGCAAATGAGGCAAAGTCTCTCAAATACATGGTAAAGTTAAGCAGTGGAACAACGTTCTTATTGTTGTTCTTCATCTCGAAGTCACCATGAGACCTTCAATAATGAACTTGAGTCATACCTCATAGCAAGGTCAAGACGGCCCTAAGCATTGGTTTGAACGACATTCATTGGTAATTGTCGAGCAACGCTACATCTATGACTTTTTCGATTTATTTGGTAATGAGTACTTCTTTTATTACAACTTTTGGATTATGGCTTTCCAATTATTTGATTTTAATGCTGCTGATGAGAGGTTACTCCTTGAAACACGTGTACAGCATAACGAAATTTACTGTTTTTTATGCAACTTCGGTATTTTTTTGTATTTTGAACCATTGGGCCGATGCCACTGCTGGTGGACCAGAGGTCCCCGAGGGTATTCACTAGCCCGTTAGTCAGACTTGTCTGACATGAAAATTTTACCTTGCGTTTTATAGAATTTGACTGTTTTTATCAAAATTCTAACCTGTTAAAATATCGAGGCTACATTCCGTGTATGGCACTCGGTAGATGTCCTTGGTACTGGATTTGGCTTCCTATTTCGATTTATTTGGTAATGAGTACTTCTTTTATTACAACTCTTGGATTATGGCTTTCCAATTATTTGATTTTAATGCTGCTGATGAGAGGTTACTCCTTGAAACACGTGTACAGCATAACGAAATTTACTGTTTTTTATGCAACTTCGGTATTTTTTTGTATTTCTTACCCTTTGATAGTCTTTGATACCCTTTTAGTCTTTTTGATCCATGGATGCGGGATCGTCAACAAATATTAACTTAACTGACAAAATGTTCTTACAATCGATGTCATCCATTGCCCAACAAAAAGACTAATAGGAGACGATCACAACATTTAAACAACCACATGTACAGGGCACTAATCGAGCCAATAGTAAGAAAACTTGGCAGAGTAGAATCATGAGACGTGGGGACAATAAACAGGTGGTCAGAATAACAATTTAAAATTACAAAAATTAAAAAGACACAATTTTTATACGACCGCAAAAATTTTGCGGTCGTATTATGTTATGGCGCAGTCGTCGGCGTCGGCGTCGACGTCGGCGTCGGCGTCTGTGGCCAGCATAACTTTGTTTCTAGTGGACGGATCATCTTCAAATTTCAGTATGTGGTTTCTTGGCATAATGGCTATCCCGGGTTTTAATTTCGGGTTTATGGCCCCACCCGTTTCAGAAAAAGGGGCCAAAAAGGGGTAAAATTGGGTATTTTTGTGTCTGTGGACAGCATAACTGGTTCCAGTGAACAGATCATTTTCAAATTTTAGTATGATGTTTCTTGGCACATGCTTTAGCCCGGGCTATAATTTTATGTTCCTGGCCCCGCCCGTTTTAGAAAAAGGGGCCAAAAGGGGTTAAATTGGTTGTTTTCACATATTTGACTGTAGAATCTTTATTATTTATCGGATTTTGATGGGGTTTCTTTCAGTAAACTCCTTAGAAAAATTCCAATCTGAAGTATGCCAACGGATTTCACGTGGCATGTAAAACCTATTGATGCTAAAATTAGTGCTATTTCTAGTTTTCCTACACCTGAGAATAAGAAACAATTGATGCGTTTTCTGGGAATGGCTGGATATTATAGAAAATTTTGTAAAAACTTCTCTTCAATTAGTGAGCCTTTGACCAAATTATTGAGAAAAAATGTAAAGTTCATTTGGTCTAAAAGTTGTGATACAGCATTTGAAGAACTAAAAGCCATCCTAGAAAGTGCACCAGTTTTAGCAACACCTAATTTTGATTGTCAATTTAAATTAGCAGTAGATGCAAGTGATGTTGCTGCTGGCGGTGTTTTGTTACAAGAAGGTAAAGATGGTATAGACCATCCTATTTCTTATTTTTCTAGAAAATTTAATAAACACCAGAGAAATTACTCCACCATTGAAAAAGAATGTTTGTCTCTAATTTTGGCTTTACAACATTTTGAAATTTATGTTACAGCTTCAGTTCAGCCTATCATTGTATATACTGATCACAACCCTCTTAAATTTATTCATAAAATGAAAGATAAAAATCAAAGACTTTTGAGGTGGAGTTTGACTTTGCACGGTTTTAATCTAGACATAAGACACATTAAAGGAAAAGATAATGTCATTGCAGACACATTGTCAAGAGTTTGATCAATTTCATAACACCTAATCGTTTATTTTAAATGTTTTTCATTACATTTAAACATTTTCTTTTGGGGGAGGTGTTATAGGTAATTAAATATTGGAAATATTCTATAATGCATTTTATTCATTGTTTTTATTTTGTACGGCCTTAATGTTATGTAATTTGTTTGGCCTAGTTATGTAACTTGTTTACAATAAACAATGGTCAAGGTTATTACACCTTAGAACATATGGAAATTTCTAGAATTTAAATTTAGTTTTTAACACATAGAATTTTCTAGAGGTTTTCCTTACATAACCATTTTAGTCATGTGATTATTATTTGATTAGAATGTTCTAGTTATGAATTTTCTGGAAATAATAATATATGTATATAATTAAGGTAGCAGAAAAGGGTTCAGTCAGTCAGTTTAATAAGTTTATACAGGATTAATTAGTTTATATAGGATTATCACGCACATCTTTTGCATTGGAAATCGACATCAATTATTGTGAATCTATTATCAAATATTTAGTGAGGATTATAAGGAACATTCTATTGGACATTTTTTTGGTGGAATTAAGTGAACTATTCGTTTGGATTATTACTTGGACTTCATTATTGTCAGATAAGTTATATATTGTATTTGATTTGTAAAATAATTATTTTTCGTCTGATTAAAAGTTAATTTGAGCCAATTTTGTTTTTCATTATTGCTGGCAATTCATTGGTCATTTCTACCACATAACAACGCCTATCCGCAGATGATACGTTGCTTTTTTCCGAAACGTTGGAAGGAATGATGTGTATTCAAAGTACTGTAAATTATTAAAATTGGAAGTGAACGATAATAGCACGAACGTTATAATCTTTTCCAAACAAAGGTATCGACCCGATATTTCATTAAAACTGGATGGTAAGGAACTAGAATATGTCGATTGTTATTGTATTCAATTATAATGGGAGTTTTGTACGTACAAAAAAGAAACTAGTTGAACAGTCACATAAAGCTCTGTATGCTGTGTATTATAAGACAAAAAACTTAAAATCACCAAACGACTTACAGTTAAAAATTTATGGTGCTTTGGTGGCTCCTATATTAACATATGGTTGCGAGATATGGGGAGTGGGAAAAATAACAATATAGAAAAGTTTCACTTACAATTTTTAAAAAGAATACTGGGTGTCAGAATAAATACACCGAATTGTCTAATGTATGGAGAATTGGGTAGATACCCACTTGAAATAAACATTAATAGAAAAAAGAAGGGAAACGGGGAATGTGTCAAAGAGACAACGAGTATAGAATGCTGTGTTTTTGGGGTTCGTCTTGTACAAATAACTAAATACCGAAGTTACTGTGAATTTTGATTCTGCATATGCGCATTTCGACAACTTGTGTCAATAAGTTATCATCAAAAACATACCAATTTTTATTTGCTTTACATTAAAAAAAAAACAAAGATTTATTTGTGTAAAAAATATTCAAAATATTTTGGATAGTATTGATCTTAGTTTTATTTTTAGAAATCAAACTATTCCGAATGTTAATTTGGGTAAAGTTCATGTAAAACAAATTTTTATTGATCAATTAACTCGAAAGTGGCGCTCTGATATTGCAACTTCTTCACGAGGTCATATTTATACTCTCTTAAAACACGAATTTTGTTTGAAATCTTACTTATTGAGAGTTGGAGAAAAGCACAGAATTTTCTTAACAAAATTTCGACTTAGTAATTTCAAAATCCCGATTGAAACTGGTCGATGGAATAACATTAGAAGAGAGAATAGGATTTGTACAAAATGTTTTTATAATGATCTAGGTGATGAATATCACTACCTTTCTATATGTGATAATGAACAAATTCAGTCTCTTCGAAACAAATATATTCCCTCTTATTATTGTCGCCAAAGTAGTATAGAAAAAATGGCTGGCGTGTTTACCTTATGTAATACACGAATGCTCCTAAGTATTTCCATTTTTCTTAAAGGTCTATATAATTTATTCCAAAAGTAAGTTTTTATAAACATTTTCCAGTTGTCAAAAAAAAGTTTATTCTAATGGTTGTTTATTTGCTACTGTGCCTCTATCCACAATGTTTTTTTCACTGTTTTTGTATTTATCTTTTTATTTTTATTAGTTATATATTTACATGTATATGTATGTATGATTGTTTGTATTTCATTTTATGCTCATGTTGCACACTGTGCCCGAGTTCAAATAAAGTATTCGTATTAGTATTCGTCTTCACTTCAGTTATTATCATGCATGCTCTTTAGTAAAAGTAACATTTTCCGTGTATAACTTTTGTTTTGAGAATGTCACTGTCTGATTTTGCCTTTATCTGTTTGCCATATCAAATGATTTATATATGATCGATAAATGCAACAATAAAATGACATTTTAACCTAAAACAACTAAGTGATTAACTAGAAATGATTTTTTTTTGTTTCAAATATTCTAATTTTTGTAGTTTATGGGAACTTAATTTTTCAAAAATGCATATATTGACATGATCCGGTCACTTGCCGTACTCTAACTGGAAAGCGCTTCGTTCATTTTCCTTGAAAGGTTTAAGAGTTGTTGTTGGGCAGAAAAAAGATCAGTTATCTTTATCTTGTCTCTGGACTTTGATTTATGTATCCCTGTGCTTTGTTCCTTCGGTATACTATTGCCTTTACCACAGGGCCGATATCACTGCTGGTGGACGGTTCGTCTCCGAGGATATCAACCACTGTGTAGTTAAGTATAACTTTAGTAATGAGATTAGAGAATCTTAAGGAATTTATACCGACTGGGATTTCTCCCAGGTTAAAAAGGTCCTTTTCCGATGAAGCTACGGACACGGGTTCATCGGGACAATAAGGTGTCTAAAGTTTGTTCAGTTTCAACCTTGACTCATTCTCAGGAATTATTTTCAAAGCAGACGCTTTCTTCAAGTAACTGAGTTCAATCTGGCCACAGATGAAACCTTGTTCAGTAAATAACAAGATATCTTAAATTTTCCGGGACACCAAACGCAAGGCACGATTTATCCAAGCCGTGGAAAAAACTGCAAAACCTGTAATGTTGTTATTAACTCGCAGGGAAAATGCTCGTCATACCCCGGCATCGAAGTCTATGTCGGCGTCAGCAAAATTTTGACTTGGCTTGTGGAATAGAGACCTGAAGAGCTAAGATGTTGATACTTGATATGTTACATCCTTGTGATGAGAGCTTTCTTCTGGTTCCATACTTATAGACATTAGTAGTAATGAGGCACAGTTCAGTTAGTATTTGAGGTGGAGCAAGTGGAGCACCGGAAGTATGACGTCACCAGAAGTCACGTGACCGGAAGTATGACGTCATCGGAAGTCACATGACCGGAAGTTTGACGTCAGCGGAGGTGACGTCATCGGAAATGACGTCAACCAGAAGTATGACGTCATCGAAAGTGAGTATAACAATTAACTTTTTACTGCGTTAAAAAGGGGGAGGGTGAACTGTGCCCATTAGTACTCTAGTTTTTCTCGATTTCCAGAGTTATTGTTCGTTTCCCGTACAATGTATATATCAAATTGGGGTGAGTTTAAGCTCGTACAGCGATTGGTGAAGGTTTCAAGTCTCTATCTCTTACCGTTTGGAAGATAGGGGTACCCGAAAATTCGGGAATGGCCCAAAATGCGATTTTTCTAAGTCGAGTACTATATACATGTCATATATGTATTTGGGGTAACTTTGACCATCTAAAACGAATAGTGACATTAATTAAACCTTATCTCTAATATTTCGGGTGCTATGAGGGGTCCAACATTTCGGGAAGGACCCAAATTTCAATTTTTCGTAAGTCAAGTACTATAGACATGTTATATATGTTTTCGGGGTAACTTTATGCTTCTAAATCGAATAGTGACATTGATAAAGTGCTATCTCTTATGGTATGGGTGCTAAGGGGGGGTCTAAAATTTTGACAGGGGGTCATTTGGTGAATTTTAACAAAGGGGCACTCTGCGTTTATCCAGGCTTGTGACTGGCTATCTTAAAGGATAGGCCGCATTACCCC
>MJUU01033836.1:7903-20387 GCA_002080025.1 Modiolus philippinarum | reverse complement strand
GTGCTCATTTCGCTGCTCGTGCTGCTCGCGTGCTCATCTCGGGAATATTGCTGCTGCTGCTGCTGCTGCAGCCGCTGTGCGGTGGGAAGAGCGACAAATTCGCTGTTTATGGGTTATGTTAACGCTTCTCGTTTTCACTGCTCGCGTGCTCATTTCGCTGCTCGTGCTGCTCGCGTGCTCATCTCGGGAATATTGCTGCTGCTGCTGCAGCCGCTGTGCGTTGGGAAGAGCGACAAATACGCTGTTTAAGGGTATGTTCACGCTGCACGTTTTCATTGCTCGCGTGCTCATTTCACTGCTCGTGCTGCTCGCGTGCTCATCTCGGGAATATTGCTGCTACTGCTGCTGCTGCTGTAGCCGCTGTGCGGTGGGAAGACCGACAAATTCGCTGTTTAAGGGTATGTTCACGCTGTTCGTTTTCACTGCTTGCGTGCTCATTTCGCTGCTCGTGCTGCTCGCGTGCTCATCTCGGGAATATTGCTGCTGCTGCTGCTGCAGCCGCTGTGCGGTGTGAAAAGTGACAAATTCGCTGTTTAAAGGCATGCTCACGCTGCTCGTTTTCACTGCTCGTGTGCTCGTTTCGCTGCTCATACTGCTCGCGTGCTCATCTCGGGAATTTGAGAGGAGTATTGGGCCTTAAAGGGAGAGGCGGAGAGAAAAAGGAAAATATTTTTATTCATTTTTTAAATTTTTTCTTCTTATTCTTTTTTTAATATTTTTTAAGGAATCTCCTAGTCCCCATTCCCTGTTCCATGCTTGCTTCATGACGGGGAAAATAAAATATGTATTTATGTAAATAAGTGTATAATTTATTGCCTAATTGAATGAAAAAAAAAGTATATAGATACAGGAAACAATGAAAGGAAATGCACCACAAATCAACAATGATACAGAACGAAATAAAACAATAAACAGATGCAAAAGCTGGGGTAGTGTTTGGACAAGGCAAAACATGGACCCCANAAAACTATATAGATACATGAAACGATGAGGAAAATGCACCAAAAATCAATAATGATACAGAACGGGGTAAAACAATAAACAAACTTAATAGTTGGGGTGACGTAAGGACAAAGGAAAAAATGAAGTAGACAAAACAAAGGGAGATAACTGAGACAAAAGACAAAGGGTAAAGGGTATAACAAAAAATAAGTCGATACCAATGCAACGGTTGGGTTAAAGTTATATGTTAAACACAAGTACAGAAAATACATAGAAAAGATTGAAGTACTGGACAAAAAAAAGATAAAAAATGACTGAATTGAAATACAACACAAGAAAAGAACATAAAGCAGGATAAACCAATAGTAAGATGTATGGGTTAGACTGACAAAAAGAAAGACTGAACCTGAGTTGCCCCACCCCAAGCGTTCCACCACTCTCACACCATTTCGCTACGCTCACGGTGCTCTACATTCGTGACGCTTGGAAGTAAGGTTACGGATATGTCAAAGAAAATGGATACCGACAGCATAAGAAAATGAAGAGCTAATTAGTCACGGTTGGGTGCACAACAAACTAATGAAAAATTTAACATTGACCCTATGGAAAAAAGGTGGTCTAGGGTGACACGTTTCACTACTTATCTCATTAACACAATATAAAATTCACACTACTGTAGATAAATGCCTGGTCAATAAATGCATGGTCATAGAAAGCAAACTTGACTTCCTATGGCATGTCTATGTTAGCTTTTCCATAACTTTCCTCCAGGTTGTGACATCAACTTTGTAGTGAGACGTCCCATCAATCAACTCTGGAATCTCTAGTTCATACTGGTTTTCGTCTCGAACAGTCATTGGCCAGTAAAAGGAATTGGAATTTCTTGGTTCGAAATGATTTGGTATCCAGTATCCAGTAAAGTGATTTAGAGAAAATGAACATGAGATAAGATATCTATCATTACATGACTAAGCAGTGGAAGAATGCTTGTTATCTTTGAAGTCATCATTATCAAATGAAGGGAAAATGGGGTAAATGTACATGGGATAAAATTCACCAAAAAAGACATGGAGGCTTTCAACAATGCAGAACACTTCTACCACAGTTCAATACAACGACTAGAGCAGAATACACTTGCTAGATGTCGAAAGACGACATATCTATGATATCATCTCTACTCTTATTTTGTTCACGGATTCGGGATTGTCAGCAAATATAACAAGGAATCTGTGAACCCAAGCTCACTAGATATACCCCCGCTCCTAGCCTTTAGTGGCCTGCACAATATAGCACATACTGACTGAAAATTTACTAAGCCAGTCAACAGGAAGTAGTAATCCGACAGATCTGAAAATGCATCCCACAATATGGTATGACTATACATGACTATACAAAGCTGCTGACAAAATTTCAGGTTTGTATCATTTACCATTGCAGGGAAAAGCTTGGCGAAAATTTGTGACGGACAGACGGAATCACTGAAAATTGACTAAGTCGGTAAACAGGAAGTAGTAACCCGACAGATCTGAAAATGCATCCCACATTATGGCGTGACTGTACAAAGCTTCTGACAAAATTTCAAATTCGTATCATTTACCATTGCAGAGAAAAGCCTGACGAAAGTTATGACGGACGGACGGACGAAATGACGCAATGACGGACAAGGGTAAAACAGTATATCCCCTCCTCCTTCGGTTAGCGGGGGTAAAAAAAAATCTGGACAAAGATCTATTACAAATACTGTCATCCGTTGCTCGACAAATGGACCAAAAAGACAATACAACAAAAGACCACAAGGAGCACACTTATTGAGTTGGGAGTTGGGATTTAAATATACAGGTGTTGTCTGATTAATTTTAATTCGTAAAGCTGAATATAAAACCAATATAGATACAAACAAATTAAAGCCAGTAAAAAATTAAAGGAGATGCATTTAATGTTTTGAAAATATAATTACCTGAGATATATGCAATACAAATTCTATCTGGTATTGGTAACCCCAGCAAGTCTAGTTTGAGAACATGTTTTCAGGAGAAAATTATTACTTATTGCTGCAAAAATGATAAGTTACACAATTCGTCTCAAAAGTGTGCAACGGAAGTTAAAACAGACATTTACAACAAATTATCGACAATATGTACAGTTTTCTCTTTTATCTTACTGAGTGATATTGTCAGTATCTCCGTACTGACCTGATACAAGAAAATATCAGGCAATGACGTCACGAATATGACATCATAAATCATATGACGTTGCCGATTAAAACAATAATGGTAGTTTTGAAGGTCTCGACAGAAAATATCACAACTATCACAGCTCGTCCTATCGGACTCGCTGCGATACGGTAATATTTTCTGTCTCGACCTTCAAAACTTACCATTATTCTATATTTAACTCAAACCTTTGTCCACTACATAACGATTTAGTCCACTACATAACGCAATTTACTGTTATGTGGGTGACCGTTATGTAGTGGACGTATTTAACAAAAATAGCATGCAGTGACGCCAGTAATTCTTCTGTTGCAGGCATCTTGAGGTTTTTTCTATAAAACAATTTTTTTCTTATGATCTATGGTTTTTGGTGCATTTTAGTAGATGCTTTTATGAAGTGGACGAGTAAAAAAGTACGGGGTTACCTCAACTTACCAATATACCTTTGGCATAATTTTAGTTCTTTAAACATGCTGTTTTAAAGTTGCCATATTGCACTGGATGAAGTGTAAGAAGAGAGACACTTCCTTGGAAACAGGGGGATTAATACTTTGTTTATTAGCAACAAAAGAACTGAAACGTTATGTAGTGGACAATTTTTCAAGGACAGGTGAAAAATGGCGATATTTTATGAACATGAAGACATAATCCGCAAAGTTGATGTGAAACACTATTCTTCTATACTTGTATTATAATGCAAACACAATTTTGCTGACTTTCAAACATGACTTGCATGAGTATTTTGGTTATTTTTTCCAATTTTGAGAATTTGGACAAAGCAAATACCACTTATTTTGACTAAAAATCAATATTTATTTCCAAGTAAAATGCAAAGTAACGTCAATCTTTTTGATGAAACTAAAGAAAGTATTCCAACAGTATCACATGAAATAAAAATAATCATCAAATACAGACAAACCATTGTAAAATTGTCATCGGACAACAATTTGGGCAATTTTTGAAACAGACCCAGCTAATTGCTATGTCAAGCACCTTATTGTGTCCATCTAATTATTGTGTCAAGCTCATTAATGTGTCCACATTTACTTCAAATTACACTTGTTCAAATCATCAATGGTTGACATGCTGCGGTCGTATCATGCTGAGCTCTGCATAGCCCTTTAATTTTTATTTATTTATTTAATTATTTATTTTTTGCATCTGCTTACGCAGTCATAAGGATTATTATCAGTCATTTTATGTTGTCATCCTGCGCCAACAGTCAGTTTTAAATCTGCAACACCTTCACAGATGTAATTCCACTTTCAGGATGTGTTGTTCACGTACTAATGTAGTTGTGCACCTGATAATAAGAATTTTGGTTTTACAGATTTTAGAGGTTCACTGAACTAAAACAGCCCATTTGTTAATCTGCATTCCTTCAAAACTGTAAGTCTGATTCCAACCAAACCTTTAGGATATGTTGTTTTGCACTTGATATGTACAACTTTGATTTTACAGATATTCAAATTTGATAACTAAGTCAAAATATCTCATTTATTAATTTGGTTTGTTAATCTGCAACTCCTTCAAACTGTTAGTCGTGTTCCAACCAAAACTTAAGGGTATATTGTTCACCAGAACTGATTGTGCGCTTGATACTTAAAATTTTGATTCTAAAGATTTTAGAGGTTCACTGAGCAAAAAATAGGTCATTTGTTCATTTGTATTGTATAATACAACTCCTAAACCGTCAGTCAGATTCCAACCATCCTTTATTATGTATGTTTATCAATCTGGTTGCATATTATACTTAAAAATTCAATTTTAAAGATTTTAGAGGTTTACCCAGCCAACCTAGCTTATTTGTTAATCAAGTTTGTTAATCTGCAACTCCTTCAAACCTATAAGTCATATTCATAACAACTAGAATTACTGTGGCCTAGTAGGCCATGGGTACCCCCCCCTCCCCGCGCCCGCCTCTTCCTGAATTTTATTTAACATCTGAAACAAGAGGCCCTCAAATCACCTGGGTCATATGCAGTATTATAATTCCAAATTGATGGTCCATCTTTGATGGTGTATGTACATAAAAATCCGAAACTTTTTATAAAATTTCATTAAAATTGTTCGAGCAGTTTCAGAGAAGATTTTGAATGCAGTTTCCAAACTTAAGGAGCCTATGTTAATCTATGTTCCCTGCTGACAGCCATTTAACATAAAAACTTTGAAGAGGATCACCCATATGGACTATCATATCAAAATTCTACTGAAATTGTTCAAGCAGTTTCTGAGATCTTTTTATGCATTTCCCATTGGGTCCAATATTAAACATAACATTAAGTTTTGCTACTGGTGGCCATGTCGGAAGACGATTCAGCACCAAAGTAACAAACTTGGTAAAAAAAATCTCACAAGTTGCATTTATGCAATGTTGAAATTGAATCCATACTGTGGTTTTCTATTATATCTTAGATGCATTTCCCCTTAGGATCCAATTCATCGCTGGCGGCCATGTTGGATGATGGATCAGCACTGAAGTAACAACACTTGGCCAGCTTCGCATAAGCATCATTTATGCAAGGTTTGGTTTAAATCTATTCAGCAGTTCTCTAGAAGAAGATATTTTGTTAAATTAAGTTCACAGCTGGTGACAGGCATCATTAATGTCATGCTTGATTTAAATCCATTCAGCAGTTCTCTAGAAGATCCTTGTGTGCATTTCTCATAGGGTCCAATGCTGTCGGTCATGTATGATGACGAATCGGCACCAAAGAAAAAATACTTAGTCAAAACCTCATAAGCATCATTAATGTCTGGTATGGTTCAAAGCAATTCATTGGTTCTCAAAAAATAAGTTTATAGTATGAATTTTCCCACTAGGTCCAATGTTAAAATTTCGTTCCCTGCTGGCGGCCATGTTGGATGACGGATCGGCACCAAAGTAGCAACACTTGATCAGCACCTCATAGTCATAAGCATCATTCATGCCAAGTTTGGTTAAAATCCATTCATTTGTTCTCAAGAAGAAGTTCTTTGTATGCATTTTCTCATCAGGTCCAATGTTAAAATTTAGTTCTATGCTGGGCCGGCCATGTTGGATGACTGATCGGCAACAGAAGTAACACCATTTGGTCACCACCTCATAAGCATCATTCATTCCAAGTTTGGTAAAATCTATTCAGTGGTTCTCAAGAAGAAGTTCTTTGTATGCATTTTCCAATAGGGTCCAATGTTTAAATGAAGTTCCCCTCTGGCGGCCATGTTGGGTGATGGATCGGCACCGAAGTAACACACTTTGTCAGCACCTCATAAGCATGCCAAGTTTGGTGCAAATTCATTCGATGGTTCTCAAGTAGAAGTTCTTTGTGTGCATTTTCCCATAGAGTCCAATGTTAAAATTAAGTTCCCGCTGGCGGCCATGTTGGATGATGGATCGGCACCAAAGTAACAACACTTGGTCAGCACCTCATAAGCATCATTCATGCGAAGTTTGGTTCGAATCCATTTGTTGGTTTCTCAAGACGAAGTTCTTTGTATGAATTTTCCCATTAGGTCAAATGGTAAACTAAGTCCCCCGCTGGCGGTAATCTTGGAAGAGGTCCGAAAACTTGACCATGTTCAATAAAATGTACCCCCTATGTTCTATTTTTAGTAACGGCAGCCATGTTGTTTGACCTAAGACATAGAAAATAACAAATTTGAAACTAGATACCCTAGTGATGACTCAATTAAAGTTTGGTTCCATCTGACCCAGTGGTTTCAGAGGAGAAGATTTTTGAAAGTGAGCTAACGACGGACGGACGGACGACAAGTGATGGCAATAGCTCACCCTGGCATAGCCAGGTGAGCTAAGAAAAGGAATTATTGCAAAACAAAATGCGTAGTGCACATCTACAATATGTAATCAAGATCCTGCATAAGTTTCATGAAATTCCAATCAGTGGTCAAGGAGGAATATTGGATACCAGGTGGTCACCATATGGTTTGCATTGAGCTAAAATGACAATGTCTAAAAGATGTAAAAAAAATAGTAAAAAAGGGAATTTTTGGAAAACAAAAGGCGTAGTGCATATCTACAATATGTAATCTAGCTCCTGCATAAGTTTCATGAAATTACAATCGTGGTCAAGGAGTAGTGGATACCAGGTGGTCACAATATGGTTTGCATTGAGCTCAAATGACTAAGTCTAAAACATTTCAAAAATCTATAGAATAAAGAAAAAATTGGAAAACAAAAAGCGTATGTAATTATGTATAACATGTAATTAAGCTCCTGCATAAGCCTCATGAAATTCCAATAAGTGGTATAAGAGGAGTAGTGGATACCATGTGGTCACCATATGATATGCAATGAGCTAAAATGACAAAGTCTAAAATATATAAAAAATCTGGAAAAAAAGGAAAATATTTCAGAACAAATAGCGTAGTGCACATCTACAATATATAATCAAGCTTCTGCATTAGTTTCATGAAATTCAAATCAGTGGTCAAGGAGGAGTAGTGGATACCAGGTGATCAGGATATGGTTTGCATTGAGCTAAAATGACTAAGTCAAAACATGTCAAAAATCTATTAAAAAAGAAAAAATTGGAAAACAAAAAGCGTAGTGCACATCTACAATATGTAATTAAGCTCCTGCATAAGTTTCAAAAGATTCCAATTATTGGTTTAGAAGGAGTAGTGGATACCAGCTTTTGGATACAGAAAGACGGACGGACGGACACCATGAACACTATATACCTCCCGCAAAGCGGGGTATAAATATGCAGGATATGTTTTTCTCCTGATTTAGTTTTGCACCTGATTATCAGGACCCGTTGCACGAATGTCAATTAATTTAAACTGACTGTTAACAGGTAGTCAAAGTAACGGAGGATTAATTCTGTTGCACAAAACAGGCAGTTAACTAACAGTTAATAAAGGGCTACGCCGAGCACAGCATGATACGACTGCAGCATGTCGACCACTGAAATTTGAACAAGTGTAAACTAAAATGAATGTGGAGGACACAATAAGGACCTTGACACATTAATTAACTGGACACAAACTAGTGAAAATAAAAATTAGCCCTTTTAATCCCTTATTACTAGGATATTGTAAGAGCTAAAAAATTCTGTTGACTACCATCAAGAGAAATCCAAAGAAAAAACTCAGGTTGCATTGAAATCCAATGAAAAATAAAGATTTCACATATTTTGAAATATTGCAATTTGGCCCCTTTGACCCATTATAGCTTGGAAACCAAAGAACAACACAAAATATACTGCCATATCACTGAAAGATTACAATGAGAACAACCTAAAGATAAAAATCTCATCAAAATCTAATGAAAAATAAAGACTTAACATATTTCTTATAATTGCAATTTTGACCCCTTTGACCCCTTATAGCTCAGAAACGGTAAGAGCTACGCCAAATCTGTTGACATACTACTGACAGCCTACAATGTGAGGAATCTACAGAAAAAAATTCCATTGAAATCGGATGAAAAATAAAAATTTTAGGTAATCTGCATGTTTGCAATTTTTGCCCCGTTGGGCCCCTCATAGCTTGGAAAAGAAACATGTTATCAAAAATCTAATGGTGCAGCATTACATTAATTTATCATGAGGAATCCACTGCAAAAAACTGCATCAAAATCGGACTAAAAATAACAAAAATAAAATTTTTGAAATTCGCCCCTTTTGGGCCCAATTTATCTCGTGAACAGTACATGCTACGTGAAATCCGTTGCATACTACTGGTAGGAAATTTCCTCAGGAGGACACTGAAAGAAACCCCATCAAAATCCGATGAATAATAAAGATTCTACAGTCCAATATGTGAAAACATCAAATTTAACCCTTTTTGGCCCCTTTTTTAATAACGGGTGAGGCTACAATGACCAAAACTAAGCCAAGCCTTCCTTTTGTGCCAAGGAACATTGTGTTAAAATTTCATAAGGATTGGTCAACTGAAACTAAAGTTATTGACCAAAAACAAAAGTGTCTACAGACAACGACAACAACGACGACGACGACGACGACAACGACGACGACGACAGCACCATACCATTATACGACCGCAAAAATTTTTGCGGTCGTATTGAAATTGTTAGTCTTGGACATTTTCAGGAAATTTACCAAAGTTGGAACCGGAATAAAATTCTGAAAGCTTATTGTGCATCTATGGACTATATGCAACAATTCTACATCAAAACTAAAGTCCTTATTCACAATTTTGTTTAAAAATTGTTGATATATGGACTTAAATAGAACATTTAGCTAAATTCACTGAAGCGGATAATATAGGTCAAGATGACATAATTCTGGTATGGATGTTGGTCACTACTAAAGATGTAACCACTTACCAATAATCATCAGTCTATGGCATGTAGTTGCTGAGATATGGTGCAAACAAAAAAAATTCATGGAAAAAAACTAAGTCCAACTAATGGAATAAAGGGCTACGCCGAGCGCAGCATGATACGACCGCAGCATGTCGACCACTGAAATTTGAACAAGCGTGATTTAAAGTGAATGTGGACACAGTTAAGAGCTTGACACAGTAAATAGATCGATACAATAAGGAACTTGACACAGTAATTAGCTGGACACAAACTAGGGAACATAAAACCACTGACAGATTTATATCAAGATATATTCAAAGAAAACAAGTAATTAGCTGCACACAAGCTAAGGAAAAACAAAAACTAGATGTTGTCGGAAATGACAGCTATCCCCGCACTCCCTGTTTGACACAGAATACAGTTGTTATACCCTTGGCATATTTTTTCATTATTTTTTAAATCTACCTATTGATAGTCATTATTGTTACTAAAAGAATCCTAGGATATATGGTTGCTAGGTAGAATTCCAAAAATAAGTGGTCTTTGAGACTTTCAGGAAATTTACCAAAATTGGAATCAAATATTTTTGAAATCCAATTCATGAAAATGTTCGTTCTTAACTACACAAACATTTTGAGTATGGTTGCTAGGTAAAATTCCAAAAAATAAGTGGTCTTTGAGACTTTCAGGAAATTTACCAAAATTGGAATCAAATATTTTTGAAATACAATTGATGAAAATGTTCGTCCTAAACTACACAAACATTTTAAATACGGTTGCTAGGTAGAATTCCAAAAAATAACTGGTCTTTGAGACTTTCAGGAAATTTACCAAAATTGGAACCGCCTTTCAGAATCCTAAATTATCAGAATTTGTTTTTTACCAAACACTTGTAATAATATAAGATAATATGCCAAAATTAAATAAAAAATATGTGTCTTTGACATTTTCAGGAAATTTACCAAAGTTGGAACCGGAACCAAAATTCCAAAAGCTTATTGCAAATCTATAGACTATATGCAACAATTCTGCATAAAGATTTGATCCCTTAATCCAAAAATGTAGGAGGAGTTTGCGTCACATGCCACATGTGTCTAATCCACATCTTTGGGTCTTTGCTAAAATTAACATCATGGGGCCTCTTGTTTGCACCAAGACCAATATAAAAAATCCGAAAGCTTATTGCGCATCTATAGACTATATGCAACAACTCTATAACAAAATTAAATCCCTAAATCCAAAAATGTAGGAGGAGTTTGTGTCACATGCCACATGTGTAAAAATTGACATCATGGGGCCTCTTGTTTGCACCAAGAACAATATCGAAAATCCGAAAGCTTATTGTGCATCTGCAGACTATATGCAACAATTCTACAACAAAATTAAATCCCTAAATCCAAAAATGTAGGAGGAGTTTGAGTCACAAGAAAAGTGTGACGGACGGACAGACTGAGGGTATAACATTATCCCGAACTTTCTTCGAAAGTTCGGGATAATGTTTTCCTTCTAAATATCTAAAATAGTAAGAGGTATGTAAAATTGGTTAACATATTACTTTAACTATATGGTAAGAGGAATCGGAAGAAAGGAACCCCATTAAAATCCAACACAAAAATATAAGATTTTACATATTTTGAAAATTGCAATTTCAGCCCTTTTGACCCATGTAGCTTGGAAACAGTAAGAGCTACACCAAATCCATTAACATATTACTGAAAGCTTATATCAAAAGAAATCCAAAGAAAAAATCCCATCAAAATCCAATGAAAAATGAAAATTTCACGCAATCTGCAAATTTGCAAATTTATACCATTTGGCCCCTCATAGCTCGGAAAAGAAACATGTTGTCAAAAATCCGATGGTGCAGCTCTATATTCATTTTCAAAAGGAATCCATTGCATAAAACTGCATCAAAATCGGACTAAAAATAAATAAAATGAAATTTTTGAAAATCACCCCTTTTGGGCCCCATTTATTTCGTGAACGGTACATGCCACTTAAAATCCGTTGGCACATCTCCAATAGGAAATTTAATTAGGAACACATTGAAAGAAACCCCATCAAAATCCAATAAATAATAAATATTCTACAGCCAAATATGTGAAACACACCCAATTTTGCCCTTTTTGGTCTATTTTTTAAAAACGGGAGGGGCCAAAATAACCAAAACCCACCAAAGCCTTCCTTTTGTGCCAAGGAACACTGTCTTAAAATTTCATAAGAATTGGTCAACTGGAACTTAAATTATTGACAAAAAACTAAAGTGTCTACATACGACGACGACGCAGGACGACAACAACGACAACGACGACAACGACAACGACGACGACGACAACGCCATACCATTATACGATCTCAATTTTTTTGCGGTCGTATAAAAACTCGAGTTAACAGACAGTTTTAACTGAGGTAGGGGTAATATCAATTATTTAACTGCCAGTCAAAAATAAAGATTGCGAACTCAGTCAAACGAATTTAAGCAATGTTTAACCCCCTGATTTGATGTAGTTAACCCTTAATACTGCCATCGGGCTCATTTGCATGACCTTTCACTGCCAGCGGGCCTATGGGTTGGATCGATTTTTGTTCCCATTAACCGACTGCGGGCTGGTCTGAGCCTGATACAATATGAAAATGGAACTTTTAATGTTCCTCAAAACATTTTTTGAAATGTTCATGGCAACGTCATGTCTTTGACAATTCTCAACAGTGTCCATTTCTTTACTACTGGAAGCAGTATCACTAAACATTAAGCATGATAATTCTCAACAGTGTCCAATTCTGCACTACTTTAAACAGTATCCATAAGCATAAACATGACAATTCTAAACAGTGTCAATTTCTGCACTACTGGAAACAGTATCCCAAAACATAAACATGACAATTCTCAACAGTGTCGAATTCTGCACTACTGGAAACAGTATCCCTAAACATAAACATGACAATTCTCAACAGTGTCCAATTCTGCACTACTGGAAACAGTATCCCTAAACAAAAATATGACAAATCTCAACAGTTTCAAATTCAGCACTACTGGAAACAGTATCCCTAAACATAA
>MJUU01033833.1:5376-32021 GCA_002080025.1 Modiolus philippinarum | reverse complement strand
GACGTGTTGATTTTTGTGATACAACAATCGTAACCATGACTTAACGTCTTAAAACACCTGACGTCACAATATTAAGAATACTCAAATGGTGACAACGTTGTTCAAATAGAAAATTCAAATTCAAAAATTCAAATTCTTTACTGGCCTAATCACAGGGTCCTTTCGGGGATAACAAAATCATGTATACTTTCACACGCAGACATATTTGTCCACCCATACGTACACACACACTCACCTTTCTTGCTAATTATATTAATTAGGTACAGCACAATAGAACATATAATCCATAAATAATAATATTGTAATGGAGGCAGAGTAGACCTTTTCACGATAACTGCGGGTCAGTCAGTGAGCATGTGTAACGTAAATATCCGGAAGGTGGGGCTTGGGGTAGAACAAAAGAATTTTCCTCCGGAAGTTTTTAATGAGTGTGCTCATGGACTACCCCGCAGTTAGCGTGAAAAGGTCTGTTAGGTATATATATAAGAAGAGGGATAACTCTAATATTACAACTGTTATAAACTATCGATCGTTTCGATTAAGGTTCAACAAACCAGAGAGAGCTAGATATGTATAACAAAGGAAGATATTATATTCCACTATGCTTATATAATATAAAAGGTTTCCAGAAGTTTCTTTTCGCTTTTTACAGAAGAAATAGGTACTTGCGTAAGATCAAAACTAGAGCTGTCGCCGAATGGCAGCCAGTAATAGACCTTTTCACGATAACTGCGGGCCAGTCAGTGAGCATGTGTAACGTAAATATCCGGAAGGTGGGGCTTGGGGTAGAACAAAAGAATTTTCCTCCGGAAGTTTTTAATGAGTGTGCTCATGGACTACCCCGCAGTTAGCGTGAAAAGGTCTATACGCCCGCTAATTGAACCCTGAATCAATATGGCAAGTGTAAACTTAAGTGTACATGGACACAATACATTTGTGGACACAGTACAAATGTGGACACAATACAAGTATGGACAAATTGAAATACCTTCCCTCTTTTTTCCAGAAATTATTCTATGAATTATCTCCTCTTCAAAATTTCGGACAGCAACCATATTACTTCATGCAAATCTTCAGGTGGTAAACAACAACTGTGTAACATTTCATCAAAATCCAAATGCCCGTTTAGGAGAACATGTGCTGACAAGGTTCATCCTCCCCTTTTGCCAGAAAATATTCAAAGACGAATTATCTCCCCTTCAAAACTTCGGAAATCAACCATATTACTTCATTCAAATCTTCAGGTGGTGTACTACAACTGTGTAACATTTCATCAAAATCCAAGCAGCGGTTCAGGAGAACATGTGCTGACAAGGTTCCTCCTCCCCCCTTTTTGAGAAAATATTCAAAGACAAATTATCTCCCCTTCGAAATTTCAGACAGCAACCATTTTACCTCATGCACATCTTCAGGTAGTGTACTACAACTGTGTAACATTTCTTCAAAATCCAAGCAGCTGTTTAGGAGAACATGTGCTGACAAGGTTCACCCTCCCACCTTTTCGAAAAAATATTCAAAGACAAATTATCTCCCCTTCAAAATTTCAGGCAGCAACCATATGAGTTCATGCACATCTTCAGGTGGTGTACTACAACTCTGTAACATTTCATCAAAATCCAAGCGGCCATTTAGGAAAACATGCGCTGACAAGGTTCGTCCTCCCCCTTTTCAAGAAAATATTCAAAGACAAATTATCTCCCCTTCAAAATATCCGGCAGCAACCATATGACTTCATGCATATCTTCAGGTGGTGTACTACAACTTTGTAACATTTCATGAAAATCCAAGCAGCCGTTTCGGAGATCATGCGCTGACAAGGTACATGGACGGACAGACGGACGGACGGACGGACAGACGGACAGGGTGATTCCTATATACACCCCCAAACTTTGTTTGCAGGGGGTATAATTAAAGATCGGGATATCTTTCACTCTTGTAAGAAATTCTACATCTTTTCCTCTACGCTACGCTCCACTCGAGAAAAGACGAAATTTCTTACACTTGTGAAAGATATCTTGATCTTTAACCTGACCTTACGCAAGATCCTATTAGACGTTATATTAAGGGTTTTGATAAGATTTATACAATAGATTTAGTTCAAGGATGCCTCAAGCGAGTTCATAGACGAGTCCTGGGCGAATATTTTTGTAGGAGTTATGCCCCTTTTTAACTTTGAAAATTGACAAAATATCCTTGTAAACGCTCTAGCAAATTCATTTCTCATTGGATTTGGATAATATTTACATAGTAGCTTTAGTTCAAGGATACCTCAATTGAATTCGAAGATGAGTCCTGGTCGAATATTTTTGTAGGAGTCATGCCCCTTTTTAACTTTGAAAATTGACAAAATAGCCTTGTAAGCGCTCTAGCAAATTTATTTCTCATTGTATATGGATAATATTTACACAGTAGCTTTAGTTCATGAAATATCCCTTTTATATGATATTTCAAATTTTGTATATTTTGGATGCTTGGAATTAAATATTAACCAACTAAGGTTATTGTTGAGAACATTTTTTATGTCGCATGCTGCTGTTTAAGAACTGCCCAAACAAACCAATATTATAGTCCAAAACAAATATCGTTTGGAGAGAATAACTAACATCCTTTAGTTTCATGCATGACAAACTTAAGGGAGTATGAGCTTCAGTTTTAAGATGCATTTTAGCCATTCAAACAGGGTTAAATTTTTAATGTATAAAATAGACAATTTAAAAGAATTTATCAACTTCATTTTCATATATATACTGAACATCAAATGCACCACTAACATGTATTTCCATGCATCTTTAAATTCAGAAACAAATAACATGTTGCGTTTTACATACTGTTTCTGCAATACTAAAATAAAGGATTTTGCAGAGTGCAGCATGCAACCGCAGTATGTCAACCACTGCAAATGGAACAAGTGTAATTTAAAGTGAATGTGGATACAGTTAAGAGCTTGACACAAGAATTAGATGGACACAATAAGGAACTTGATACATTAATTAGCTGGACAATAAAATTAGTCCTTGATCCCTTACAGATCAGAAACAGTAAGAGCTACACAAAATCTGTTGAGGACCAACTAAATACTTGCATCAAGAGAAATCCAAAGAAACTAGAACTAGAGCTGTTCCTGAATGGCAACCAATTACGCGCTCATTGAACCCTGAATCAATATTGCAAGTGTATATTTATGGCAGATTTCCTGACTTAATAACGTATTATATTTGCAATTCTTCAATGAACATACCAACATTCCTCAAGTAACACCTATAACAACTCCTTCAAAACTCCTATCTTTTCTTTGTCAATCAACCAATCAAGATTCTATAGAATTCTTTTGTATACCAATTTGTCATTACTGGAGTATCAAGGTAAACCCCTTCAGGCAGTTCAAATTGGTATACGATAGAATTTCTATAGAATCTTGATTGGTTGATTGGCAAATAAAAGACAGGAGTTTAGAAGGACTTGTTATATGTGTTACTTTAGGAATATTGGTATGTTCATTGAAGAATTGCAAATATAATATGTTAAAGAGCCAGGAAACCCGCCATAAGTGTGTGTTGACTCAATACAGGTGTTGACACAGTCAAGTATGGACACAATGATATGCCTCCCCTTTTTCCAAAATATATAAAAGGGAAGTTCTGAGCCCAAAAATCAATTCTATGGGTGCTAGGCAATCTTCCTGTAAAGTTTCATCCATTTTGAGGCACTTTGAATTTTCCAGCCTTTTTCCAGTTTCCATGGCAACGGCAGCCATTTTGACAACCAAAATCATTTCTATGGGTGCTACACATTCTTTTTGTAAAGTTTCATAAAATTTGAGGCACTTTGAATTTTCCCGCCTTTTTCAGTTTCCATGGCAACCGTGGCCATTTTGAATATTCCAAAAGATATGTGTGTGCACATCTACTTATTGTAAGTTAGATTCCTTTGAAGTAGTTGGAATTTGTTTGCAAACTTTCTCAAAAACATGAATAGTTGTGTTTTTCATTCCTACAGACTGACAGATGGACGGACAAACGGACGAATGGACAGACAAGGGTAAAACAATATGCTTTATTTGAACAACTTCAATTTTTGCCCTGTTTGAGAAATGTCAAATCTGTCACCATATATACACTCAAACCTTATCTACAGAGGAATCAAAAGAAAAATCCAATGAAAAATAATGATTTCACACATTTAGAAAAATTGTGATTTTGCCCCTTTTAACCCCTTATAGCACGGAAATGGTATAAACTATGCTCAATCTGTTGGCACACTACTGAAAATTTTCAATAAAAAGAATCCATAGAAACAAGAGGCTCTCAAGAGCCTGGATCGCTCACCTGGGCCACGGCTGACATATGCAGTTAAAATAATCCCAATGTTTTAAGGGCATTATTTTAAAATTTGTTAATAGACATGATTTATTAAGAAAACTTGGTTCTACATGCAGGGCTCTTATATACATCAGGGCATTTCACATCCAAACTTCTATGGAAATATCATTTACAAAGCGCATAAATTCAAAAATTGTCCTTCCAAACTTATTAATCCGTTGAACAAACTTATTCATAAAGGATATAAATACAGCATTGTTGTTAAATCTTTACTTCTGGTTTTTGTTGGCAAAAATATTGATCATCTCGTAAATGCTTTACACCATAATTAAATTTAAACAATTTTTCATATTGGCAGTATTTGGCATTGCACAATATCATGTTCTTCTTTCATAATTGATGATGTTTTTATACCAAATCTATTTAGAAGTATTTCAATTGAAATTTCATATGTAAGAAGGCTTGATATCATAGTCAACGGAAATTATGTCCTTAGCTAGCTGTCAGTAGCTGCAAGCATTTGTCCGGACAGTATCTGTATGTATTGTCTTCATGTTTTATGTACTTCATTGTAAGGGTACTTGTCTTGATAAGTTGGACTTTTTTCTAGTTTGATTTTTACTGTGAGTCATTTTGTGTATTTATTTTTAGCCATTCACCACACATAGGGGGAGGGTTTGGATCCAAGAAAACGAGTTTAACCCCACCGCAATTTTTGCGCCTGTCCCAAGTCAAGAATATGTTGGTCATTGGCTTGTCCTTGTCTTCTTATAAAATTTTAGTTTCTTGATATTTGGGTTATTGGATGTGGTTTGTTTCCATTGATTTATTCACTTTTTTACCTTTTCGGGGCCATTTAGGGCTTACTATATGGTGTGAGGTTCCTCACTGTGTTGAAGACCATATGGTGACCCCTAGATGTTTTGTTTTTGGTCGTTTTAACCTGGATATGGGATGTTGTCTCCTTTTACCCCATTTCCTTTCTTTTTCATATTGATGTTATATTATCTTAAGTTAAACTATATTCCAGACTGGCAGCTTTTTTGGATAGGCTTCCCGCCTGGGTCTCAAGGTTAAACTATGTTCCCCACTGGGGCAATCTTGAATGCGATGCAGACAAGCCAGGCAAATTTTTCAAACCGGAACAACTATGGCCCGCTTTGACCAAGTATGATTTCATTATTGGCAAAGTAATTTCAGGAGATCTTTTAATGCTTTCCCAATGGGTAAAATGTTAAATCTCTTCCCCACTGGCAGCCATCTTGTATTTAGCAAAGACTTGAAAAACAACTCTTTTGCAGGG
Organism: Modiolus philippinarum; assembly: GCA_002080025.1. NCBI lineage: Eukaryota > Metazoa > Mollusca > Bivalvia > Mytilida > Modiolidae > Modiolus > Modiolus philippinarum. The sequence goes on along the minus strand of MJUU01033833.1, from coordinate 26,399 downwards.
CGGCAACCTAAAGACTGTTGTGGGCAATTGCCTTAAAAGTTTCAGGGAAGATCTTCGAAAGTGTTTTCCAATAGGGTCCAATGTTAAAACTATGATCCCTGCTGGCGGCCATCTTGGATATAGTGAAGATCTGAAAAATAACTTTTTTGCAGGGAACCATCTAAGGACTTTTGTGGCCAAGTTTGGTTTCAATTGGCCCAGTAATTTCAGAGGAGAAGATCTTTGAAAGTGTTTTCCCATAGGGTCCAATGTTAAAACTATGATCCCTGCTGGTGGCTATCTTGGATATAGTGCGGATCTGAAAAACAACTTTTTTTGCAGGGGACCATCTAAGGACTTTTGTGGCCAAGTTTGGTTTCAATTGGCTCAGTAGTTTCAGAGGAGATCTTTGAAAGTATTTTCCAATAGGGTCCCATGTTGAGACTATGATCCTCGCTGGCAGCCATCTTGGATATACTCGCTGCACGGATCTGAAAAACAATTTTTTTGCGGGAGACCATCCAAGGACTATTGTGGCCAAGTTTGTTTCCCATTGGCTCAGTAGTTTCAGAGAAGAAGATCTTAGAAAGTGTTTTCCCATAGGGTCCAATGTTAAAACTATGATCCCTGCTGGCGGCCATCTTGGATATAGCGCGGATCTGAAAAATATTTCTTTGCAGGGGACCATCTAAGGACTACTGTGGCCAAGTTTGGTTTCAATTGGCTCAGTAGTTTCAGAGGAGAAAATCTTTGAAAGTATTTTTCCATAGGGTCCAATGTTAAAACTATGATCCCCGCTGGCAGCCATCTTGGATATACTCGCTGCACGGATCTGAAAAACAACTTTTTTGCGGGAGACCATCCAAGGACTATTGTGGCCAAGTTTGTTTCCCATTGGTTCAGTAGTTTCAGAGAAGAAGATCTTAGAAAGTGTTTTCCCATAGGGTCCAATGTTAAAACTATGATCCCTACTGGTGGCCATCTTGGATATAGTGCAGATCTAAAAAAACAACTCTCTTGCAGGGGACCATCTAAGGATTATTGTGGCCAAGTTTGGTTTCACTTGGCCCAGTAGTTTCGAAGGAGAAGATCTTTGAAAGTGTTTTCCAATAGGGTCCAATGTTAAAACTATGATCCTGCTGGCGGCCATCTTGGATATAGTACAGATCTGAAAAACAACTTTTTTGCAGGGGACCATCTAAGGACTATTGTGGCCAAGTTTGGTTTCAATTGGCCCAGTAGTTTCAGAGGAGAAAATCTTTGAAAGTATTTTCCCATAGGGTCCAATGTTAAAACTATGATCCCTGCTGGCAGCTATCTTGGATATAGAGTGGATCTGAAAAACAACTTTTTTTGCAGGGGACCATCTAAGGACTTTTGTGGCCAAGTTTGGTTTCAATTGGTTCAGTAGTTTCAGAGGAGATCTTTGAAAGTATTTTCCCATAGAGTCCCATGTTAAGACTATGATCCTCGCTGGCGGCCATCTTGGATATAGCACGGATCTGAAAAACAACTTCTTTGCAGGGGACCATCTAAGGACTATTGTAGCCAAGTTTGGTTTCAATTGGCTCAGTAGTTTCGAAGGAGAAGATCTTTGAAAATGTTTTCCCATAGGGTCCAATGTTAAAACTATGATCCCTGCTGGCAGCCATCTTGGATATAGCGCGGATCTGAAAAACATCTTTTTTGCAGGGGACCATCTAAGGACTATTGTGGCCAAGTTTGGTTTCAATTGGCCCAGTAGTTTCAGAGGAGAAAATCTTTGAAAGTATTTCCCCATAGGGTCCAATGTTAAAACTATGATCCCTGCTGGCAGCCATATTGGATATAGTGTGGATCTGAAAAACAACTTTTTTTGCAGGGGACCATCTAAGGACTTTTGTGGCCAAGTTTGGTTTCAATTGGCTCAGTAGTTTCAGAGGAGATCTTTGAAAGTATTTTCCCATAGGGTCCAACTTTAAAAAAAATTGATGGGTGTTCCATGGAACACTTGTGTCGCCTGCACTACAAAAGAGCCAATTTTGGACAAGTGAATCTCTAAAATCCGAAAAATCAAAATTTTAAGTATCAAGTGAATAATTAAATCAAGTGATCAACAAATTCTGAAAAGTTGGTTGGAAAATGACTCACAAGTTTTGAAAGAATACCACATTAACAAACTAAATTAACAAATGATCTATTTTAGCTCAGTGAACCTCTTAAATCTGTATAATCAAAATATTACCTATCAAGTGCACAACAAGATCAGGTGAACAACATAACCTTGCAAGTTTGGTTGGAATCTGACTTATAGCTATGATGGATGTGAAGATTAACTAACCAAAATAACAGAAGAGCAACTTTGGCTCCGTGAACCTCTAAAATATGTAAAATCAATCTTCTAAGTATCAGGTTCACCTCTTCACCAGCTGAAGAAACATATCCTGAAAGTTTGGTTGGATTTGGACTAGCAGTTTTAAAGGAGTTTGCGGATTCAAAACCGCTAGACTCACAAATGAGCAATTTTGGCTCCATGAACCTCTAAAATCTGCAAAATCAAAATTCTAGGTATCAGGTGCACATCTAAACTTGGTGAACAACATATCCTGAAAGTCTGGTTGGAATTGGACTAGCAGTTTTGAAGGAGTTTAGGATTCAAAAATGACAGACTCACAAATGAGCTATTTTGGCTCTGTGAACCTCTAAAATTTGCAAAATCAAAATTCTAAGTATCAGGTGCACATCTACACTAGGTGAACAACATATCCTGAAAGTTTGGTTGGAATTGGAATACCAGTTATGAAGGAGTTGCGGATTCAAAACTGACAGACTCACAAATGAGCAATTTTGGCTCCGTGAACTTCTAAAATCTGTAAAATTAAGTGAACAACTTATCCTGAAAGTTTGGTTAGAATCGGACAAGTAGTTTTGAAGGAGTTGCAGATTCAAAAACCGTCAGACAACGCAGGACGGCGATGACGACAATGTAAGACGACGGACAGTAATCTCTATGTGTCGACTCTGCTTACAGCAGGCGACACAATAAAAATATTCTACAGCCCAATATATGAAAACACCCAATTTGGCCCTTTTTGGTCCTTTTTTTTAGAAACAGGCGGGCTACAATACCTATAACCAATCCCAGCCTTCCTTTGTGCCAAGGAACATTGTGTTAAAATTTCATAAGAATTGGTCAATCAGAACTTATGTTATCGCACGGACACCAAGTCTCTACAGACGCTGAAGCCGCCAGTATCATACCAATACATGACCTCAAAATTTTTTTCTGTCGCAAAAAACATCAGTAATTTACTCCTAGGTATGTTCTATTTATAGTAACAGTGGCCATGTTGTTTGGTCCTCAGAATACTTGAACACATTTTTAAACTACATACCCTGGTGATGATCCAGGCCAAGTTTGGTTTAAACTTCAAAAGAGAAGATTTTTGAAATCAGTTTACGACAGACAGATGCCAAGTGATGGTAAAAGCTCACCCTGGCTTTAGCCAGGTGAGCTAAAAATCAAATTTTGAGATTTTTTTTCTATTTATCTTATAAAAGGCACATGCTGGGTGAAATCAATTTTCCTCAGGAGTACATGTAACTTCTACAAATTCTTCACAAAAATATATGAAAACACCCAAATTTTGCCTCTTTAAGTCCCCTTTTTAAATCCGAGAGGGGCCAAAATATTCAAAACTTTTAAAAGCCTTTGTTTTGTGCCAAGGAACATTGTGTTAAAATTTCATAAGGATTGATCAACTGGAATTTTAGGCAAAAACATAAGTGTCTACAGATGACAACTATGACCACTACGACGACACCGCAATACCATAATACAACCTCAAATTGCAGTAATATAAAGAGTTAAGCTTTATAAGATTGGTGCTTATTAGGCTCATTTATCGCATGAATGATACATGTGTCATGAAATCTGTTGAAAATTTCGCCAGGAGCACACTGAGAGACACCTAATCAAAATCTGATAAATAATAAATATTGTACATCCAAATATATGAAAACAAATAATTTGCCCTTTTTGGCACTTTTTAAAAACTGGCAGGGCCTCAATAACCAAAACCAACCCAAGCCTTCACATTGTGTAAAATTTCATAAGGATACGTAGGTCAACTGGTTCTTCAGTTATTGACCAAAGAAAAAAAGTCTACAGTCAATGAAGACAACAATGATGAAGGCAACAGTGCAATTCATAATACAACCTCAATTTTTTTGCTGTCGTATAAGAACTTTTCTGATATTTACTAGAGCTTATTCATGATGATAGTGAGTTCCGTCGCTTGTCAGAGCAAATGTACAATGAAGCAAATTTTTGTAAGACCACTTCTCATGAAATCTGTTTATTTATCAGAGGTTCAAAGAAAGATTTGCATACCTTATGCAGAAAGAAATATAGTAGAGTTTGAAAGCTTAATCACTTTATCACAAAAGCCTTATCATGAGATGCACCTTTTTGAGAAATGGCTGTGTGTTAATTTTTCAATGATTTGTTTATCACTAACCCAGTGCTGAATTGGCATACGAAGTACAGTATGGAAATACAGTGCACCCTTGTATATCGCCACTTTCTGGAAAAGGGAAAATTTTGGTGATAAGTGAGGGTGGCGATATATCAAGGGAATAATATCATGACATAGAAACTATGTAACTTTTTGAAAAATTGATCTAAAATGGATGGCGAAAAGTGAGGGACCGCCATTTAAGAGGGGCGATATAACTAGAGGTACTGCTGAACGCAGGAGGGCCCCGCAATAGGCAGTCACTTCCTTTGTACCAAATTATCAACATTTGTTTATGAAAATATTTCAAAATAAAAAGTTAAAAAGTATTGGCAAACAGGAAGTAGTGGCATGGCAAACCTGAAAATACCTTACACGATATAACTCATCATCATGAAGCTTTACACCAAATATCAAATCATTCCCAGTTGTAGAGGCCAAGAAAACTTTGACAAAAATTTTCATCTATAGAGTGGTATAAAAGTTAAAGTATCCGCAAACAGGAAGTAGTAGCATGGCAAACCTGAAAATAGCTTACACTTCACAACTCCTTATCATGAAGCTTTAGACTAAATATCATAACATTCCCAGTTGTAGAAGCCCAGAAAACTTTGACGAAAAAATTTCATCCATAGAGGGGTATAATAAAAAGTTAAAGTATCAACAAACAAGAAGTAGTGGCACGGCCAACCTGAAAATTGCTTGCACCGTACAAATCATCATCATAAAGCTTTAGACCACATATGTAATCATTCCCACATGTAGAATCCCAGGAAAATTTGACAAAAAATTTTCATCCATAGAGTGGTATAATAAATAGTTAAAGTATCGGCAAACAGGAAGTAGTGGCATGGCAAACCTGAAAATTGCTTACACGGTACAACTCATCATCATAAAGCTTCAAACCAAATATGAAATCATTCCCACATGTAGAAGCCCAGAAAACTTTGATGAAAAATTTTCATCCAAAGAGTGGTATAATAAAACGTTAAAGTATTGGCAAACAGGAAGTAGTGGCAAGACAAACCTGAAAATTGCTTACACGGTACATCTCATCATCATAAAGCTTCAGACCAAATATCAAATCACTCCCCTATGTTGAAGCCCAGAAAACTTTGACGAAAAATTTTCATCCATAGAGTGGTATAATAAAACGTTAAAGTATTGGCAAACAGGAAGTAGTGGCACTGCAAACCTGAAAATTGCTTAAAGGGTACAACTCATCATCATAAAGCTTCAGACCAAATATCAAATCATTCCCACATGTAGAAGCCCAGAAAATTTTGACGAAAAATTTTCATAAATAGAGGGGTATAATAAAAAGTTCAAGTATCGGCAAACAAGAAGTAGTGGCACGGCAAACCTGAAAATTGCTTACACGGTACAACTCATCATCATAAAGCTTCAGACCAAATATGAAATCATTCCCACATGTAGAAGCCCAGAAAACTTTGACGAAAAATTTTCATCCATAGAGTGGTATAATAAAAAGTTTAAGTATAGTGGCACGGCAAGCCTGAAAATTGTTTACACCGTACAACTCATCATCATAAAGCTTCAGACTTAATATGAAAGCATTCCCACATGTAGAAGCCCAGAAAAATTTGACGAAAAAATTTCATTCATAGAGTGGTATAATAAAAAATTAAAGTATCGGCAAACAGGAAGTAGTGGCACAGCAAACCTGAAAATTGCTTACACGGTACAACTCATCATCATAAAGCTTCAGACCAAATTTGAAATCATTCCCACCTGTAGAAGCCCAGAAAACTTCGACCAAAAAAATTGTTGACGGACAGACGGACGGACAAAGTGAAACTATAGGGCACCGAGATGCGGGGCCCTAACAAAGGGGATTGTATACAACCTGGAAAGTATTAATTGATCTGGTATTATTTTTAGTAATTTACTAGTATACATGGTATATAGTTTTCAAAAGCTTTATTTTCTTGGTTAATAAATATATCAATAAGTGATGATTTCTGTATTGACTTGTTATTGGTCCTCATGCCGGTGCATTGGCCTTATACACAGCTACCCTTTGAACAATAACAAGGCAAATACAGAAACTATCAGTTAATAGCATCGTAAAGTTAATACCACTTAGTAATATTGCACAATGGAGGTCTCATGTCAAACAAAATCACCTACATGTAATTGAGGATCTGCAGTCACAAGTTTAAGCAGCCACGGTTCAAAATCATACATATCATACATACATCAATTTTGATATAACGAATGGTAAATAAGATACTAAAATTTATGATAAAAGGGACAATTTTTCTTTTCCCATAGTTAATTATCCATTTCTGGACCATCATATGGTGTTTACATATCTCAACTTGTTCGATTTGCTCGAGTATGTAATAAAGTTTGCGATTTTAATGAACGGAATCTTTTCTTAACTGAAAAACTATTACATCAAGGTTTTCGTTATCATAAACTAGTTAAAACCTTTACTAAATTTTATCATCAATATAAAGACTTAGTTCATAAATACAATGCAACCTCTAAACATCTAATCAAGGCTGGCATTTCACATCCCTTATTTTATGGTAAGTAAAAAATACTTAAACTCGCGTAACAAACTTATAAAACCTTTAACCCTTATGAATTAGACGATTTAATTACGGTATTGTCGTCAAGTCATTACGTATGGCCTTCTTTGGTATTAACATTGATTTTTTGATAGGGTCTTTGCATTTTAACTAAACACATTCTAAATTTCTAAAATCAGTATTGCATGGATACGGGTTATGTATTCCGGTATATACATGAAATCCTCACAGGAAGGGATCTTGATGGAAGCTGTATACTGAGGGTACATAACTTAATTTGTCAGTTGGTAATGGGTCTGGAGCTGGCATGTAAGTAAACTGCTAGTAGTCTCTTGTGATTTCATGTTTATGTCTGTTTGTTTAGTTCTTTCAGTTTCATTTTTCACAATTGACTCAGTCTTGTTGCCAACTGAATTTTACTGTTGTTACAATTGTATTTTTGATTTATCACATTGGCTATATGGGGAAGGTTTGGATCCAATAAAACTAGTTAAACCCCGCCACAGCAGGTTTGCGCCTGTCCTAAGTCAGGAAATTTATTAAGCCTTTGTGTGTCTTGTCTGTTTTCTAGTTAGTTCACTTTATCATGTTTATGGGAGTCTAGGATGATGTTTATTTCGCTGAACTTAATTACTCTTTATTTAGGGGCCAACTCCGACCTGCCGTTGGGTGTGGGGTTTCCTCACCGTTCACTGAAGATCTTATGGTGGCTTTGAGTTGTTATTACTCCCCTTTGGGTCGTTGTCTCTTTGACACATTCCCCGTTTCCCTTCTTTTTCCTATATATCATCCTCAAAACTATGCCAACTGAAAGATCTGAAAAAATTGATTGATATTGCATTAGTGACATTTAGTGATATATCAAGTAGCCATAACAACTGGTAATGCTGTATCAACTGCTAAACCAACGTAATAAAAAATATTGTCAAAGGCTCTCAAGAGCCTGTATCTCTCACCTGGCCCATGGCTGACATAGAAAGATGAATGGCATAAATCTCCTATAGGATCCAGAGTTTAAATTATATATGTTCCCAGCTGAGGCCATCTTGGATTGAATTGGATGAAGACATGCCACATGCAAATTTTGAAGAGGGCTTGACTCGTAGTTTCTAAGAAGAGAATCTTTGAATGTCTTTACCTTAGATTTGAATGTTAAAACTATGTTCCCGCTGGAAGCCATCTTGGATGAGGTATGAACCTGTTGGATATCTTATTTGGAAGGGACCATCTAAGGACCATTGTGACTAAGTTTGGTTCTAATTGAACTAATAGTTTCTGAGAAGATCTTTGAATGTCTTTTCCATAGAATCTAATGTTAAAACTATGTTCTCTTCTTTCGGATATCTTTTTTGAAATGAAACCATCTAAGGACCATTGTGACTAAGAGTTTCTGAGAAGAAGATCATTGAATGTGTTTTCCTATAGGGTCCATGTTAAAACTATGTTCCCTATTGGCAGCCATCTTGGATGAGGTACGAACCTGCCGGATATCTTTTTGGAAGGGACCATCTATGGACCATTGTGACTAATGTTGGTTCTAATTGGACAAGTAGTTTCTGAGAAGAAGATCTTTGAACGTGAATGTTAAAACTATGTTCTCCGTTGGAGGCCATCATGGATGAGGTACAAACCTGCAAGATATCTTATTTTGAAAGGGACCATTTAGGGACCATTGTGACTAAGTTTGGTTCTAATTGCACTAGTAATTCTTAGAATAAGATCTTTGAATGTGTTTTCCATATGGTCCAATGTTAAAACTAGGTTCCTCACTGGGGACCATCTTGGATGAGGTACTGACCTGCAGGATACCTTTTTTAAAACAGACCATTTAAGGACCATTGTGATGAAGTTTGATTCTAATTGGACTGATAGTTTCTGAGAAGAAGATCTTTGAACTAGTATGTTCCCCACTAGAGGCCATCTTGGTTGAGGTACGGACCTGACAGATACGGTTTTTGGATGGGACCATCTAAGGACTGTTGTGACTAAGTACGGTTATAACTTGACAGGTAGTTTCTGAGAAGAAGATCTTTAAATCCGTTTTCCCACAGGGACCAATGTTAAAATTATGTTCCCAGTTGGGGCCATCTTGGATGAGGTACGGACCTGCCGGATACAATTTCAAAAGTCTTATTAACACTGCAAGAAAAATAAACTATCATGAATGATCTAAGGACCATTGCGACTAAGTTTGTTCTAATAGGACAAGTAGTTTCTGAGAGGAAGATCTTTGAACGCATTTTCCAAAGGGTCTAATATTAAAAATATGTTCCTGCTGGCGGCCATCCTGTCGGATACTTTTTTTGGAAGGGACCATCCAAGGACCATTGTGACTAAGTTTGTTTCTATTTGGACTACTGCTAGTAGTTTCTGAGATAAAGAGTTTTGAATGTGTTTTCCATAGGGTCTAATGTTAAAACTATGTTCCCTCTGGCAGCCATCTTGGATGAGGTATTGACCTATCGGATATCTTTTATTGAAGGGACCATCTAAGGACCATTGTGACTAAGTTTGGTTCTAATTGGACTGGTAGTTTCTGAAAAAAAGATCTTTAAATGTCTTTTCCCAGAGGGTCCATTGTTAAAACTATGTTCCCTTCTTCAGCCATCTTCGATGAAGAAAGGAACTGTCAGATACTTTTTTTTGGAAAAGACAAATACCAATTAAGTAAATATCAATTTCGTGAAATTCTTTGAACTACTTTTAAAGACTTTATGTGCAATTGTGGTGCATTTTTTCCCATGTAAACGGGAAGTAACAAAACTAGAGGCTCTGATACTGAGCCTGAATCGCTCACCTGACAAAGATGCTTTTTTTTATGCTGATGACCAAAAATGTTTTTCCTATAGAGTCTAGATAAGCTATGCTCTCTGCTGACATCCATGTTTGTCAGATTCAATTGAAATAAGTATTCTTGTTAATATTTTCCCATAGATTACTCCAATATAGTTAAGTTAAATTTGCTTTATTTTAATGGTTTCAGAGTAGATGATGAAAAGAAAGATTTTCCCATAAGATCCTATGTTAAACTATGTTCAGCACTGGCCACCATGTTTTTTTTTTAGCAATCTTAGTTATGGATCTTCCATACATCATTCCTGTAAAGTTTGGTTGAATTTGCTTCAGTGGTTTCAGAGGAGAAGATGAAAATGTGATTTTTCCCATAGGGTCCAATGTTAAACATAAGTTCTGCGCTGGGGGCCATGTTTTTTATCGGATCGGAATGAAATGAGCAATCTTTGTAAAGGACTTTCCATACATCATTCCTGTAAAGTTTGGTTGAATTTGCTTCAGTGGTTTCAGAGGAGAAGATGAAAATGTGAAAAGTTTAAGGGACACGCCGGACACCAAGTGATGGCAATAGCTCACACTGACCCTTTGGGTCAGGTGAGCTAAAAATCAATTTAAATGTCTTGATTATAAAATTCAATCATATGTATTGAAAAGAGTACATGCTGTAATGAAGCAAAATTTCCTGTAACAACGTAAAAATGTTTCAGCTTTCAGAAAAACATCAATTTTTTAAAATCCATGTACAACTTTTTCAGTAGATAGCTGTAAAGTGAATGCATATCAAACGTCACACCATAGATTTTAAAATGCAAAATGGAGTGCAAATCTTTTCATTATATATTGAAGTCCTTACAAGTATGAACATAAATTTTGCATCATTATAAATATCCTAGTGTGATCCATTTTGACACACTTAAGGTTATTTTCTGCTGTAGTACTGTAAATTAACTTTTTTCCCTTAACACTGGATAGGTTATATCAAAAAATGTAAGGGTGTTCCACGTAACACATGTGTTGCATGCACTATATATATTAAAGAATTCATGTTTTGTTACAAAATGACAGAATCCAATAAAAGCATGAAAAATAGTAGTAAAGCAGAAAAAAATACATTGTGAACATCTAAAATGTATATTGAAGCCTTCCTGCAAGTTTGATTGAAAAAAACAAAGCAGTTTAAAAAAGTTGCAGATAAGGGAGGCATAACTCCGAAGATTCCAATAAGCTAAAATGACAAAGTCCAAAGATAGCTAGAAAACCTGGAAAAAAATAAAAATTAAAGAAAACAAAATGCATGATGCACATCGATGATACATACTGAAGCATTCCTGCAAGTTTGATTTGAAAGTACCAAGCAGTTTTTAGGGAGTATGAGTGTCAGAAATTTTGTAATTAGAATAAAAATTCTGACCTTTTATTTGAAGGGCTTTGCTAGAAACCATGAGCAACAAGAGGCTCTCAAGAGCTTGTATCGCTCACCTGGGTCCTTCAGCACTATAATTCCCAATTGATGGTCCATCTTTGGTGGTGTATGTACATAAAAATCAGAAACTTTTTATAAAATTTAATTAAAATTGTTCAAGCAGTTTCAGAGATTTTTGAATGCAGTTTCCAAACTTAAGGGCTCTATGTTAATCTACGTTCCCTGCTGGCAGCTATTTAACATAAAACTTTGAAGAGGGTCACATAAGGACTATCATATCAAAATTTTACTGAAATTGTTCAAGCAGTTTCAGAGGAGAAGATCTTTTTATGCATTTTCCACTGGGTCCAATGTTAAACTAAGTTTTGCTACTAGTGGCCATGTCGGAAGACGGATCAGCACCAAAGTAACAAGCTTGGTCAAAATCTCACAAGTTTCATTTATTCAATGTTTAAATTGAATCCATTCAATGGTTTTCCATGATATCTTTGTATGCATTTCCCCTTAGGGTCCAATTCATTGCTGGCAGTCATGTTGGATGATGGATCAGCTCTGAAGTAACAACACTTGGTCAGCTTCTCATATAAGCAAAGTTTGGATAAAATCTATTAAGCAGTTCTCTAGAAGAAGATCTTTTGTTAAATTAAGTTCACAGCTGGTGACACTTGGTCAGCACCTGACAGGCATCATTCATGTCATGTTTGATTTAAATCCATTCAGATCTTTGTGTGCATTTCCCACAAGGTTGGCAAAAAGGCGGACAATACTAGTATTGTCCGGGGCAGTGGACAATACTGGTAAAAACCGGACAATACTGGACAATACTGGACAATTGAAATAAAAGACAGTCTTACTATTTTGAACCTATACACCTATTGATAACCTTGTCAGACAAGTGTGGAGGGATGGCTACATATTGCTAAGTAGGTTAAAAGTTAGTACATAATCATAATGTAGTAATATGTATCATAAAAATGAATGTTCAAATTCTACTTAGATAAAGACAATAGCAAAACTGGCCAAATAAAATAAATTTGTGCATAGTGATACAGGTTGATAAAGTTAATATGTTTCAAATTAATTTTATTCATTTGTTTATCTAAGAAGATGTCATTAAGGAGCCACAGAGTTGTTAGGTTTACCTGTTCTATATACCTATATGATACCCTTAATTAGTTAGCAAACAGGTGGCTGTGTGGCAATTATAATTTATAGCTGTCAAAATATATGGTATTTGTGGTGTTTATTTAAGGGATTAATTATGGTAAAATGGACAGGAAACCCATTTAGGTAGTAAAAGACAATAAACAGTTTGCAGTCTGTCCAGGCTGTACATTGTAAAAGATATAAAAAAAAACAAAACAATGATTAAAAGAAAATAAAGTCAGGTACAATGTATATATTATTGACCACTTAAAATTTCAATCATCCAGTATTGTCCACTTGAGGAGTATTGTCCAGGGCAGTATTTAATGGTAGAAAACAAAAACAAAAATTTAAAGAAAATAAAGTCAGATACAATGTTATATTATAAATATAACAAAAAAAAATACTATTGACCACTTAGAATTTGTATTGTCCAGCAATTGACCATTGAAAATTTCAATCGTCCAGTATTGTCCACTTGAGGAGTATTGTCCAGGGCGGTATTTACCGGTAAATTCCACCGGTAAATACCGGGGGTGGTTTTTTCCGCCCAACCTTGATTTCCCATGGGTCCAATGCTGTCGGTCATGTAAGATGACAGATTGGCACCAAAGTAATAACACTTGGTCAGCACCTCATAAACATCAGTCATGCCAAGTTTGGTTCAAATCCATTTAGTGGTTCTAAAGTAGAAGTTCTTGTATGCATTTTCCCATAGGGTCAAATGTTAAAATTAAGATCCCCGCTGGCAGCCATGTTGAATGATGGATCAGCACCAAAGTAACAACACTTGGTCAGCACCTCATAAGCATCATTCATGCCAAGTTTGGTTCAAATCTATTCAGTGGTTCTCAAGAAGAAGTTCTTTGTATGAATTTTCCTATTAGGTCAAATGGTAAACTAAGTTCCCCACGGACAGAAAGTCACAGGACAAAAAGTCACAGGACAGAAAGTCACAAATTTCCTAGGACAAAAAGTCACAGGACAAAAAGTCACAATCTGTATTTTTACATTGGTGGACAAAAAGTCACAGCTTATATTTTTGCTTCATGTATTGTATTGTATTGTAGGTGTAGAACAAAATGGTCACACAGTTATATCAACTAACTCATGAAATTGAATATGATATTTATATTATTTTTGGACTACAGCAACTACATATGGAATTTTATTGCTATGATTTAGAAATAACATTTTACATATTAAATTGAAAAGCTGTGTTTTTTTCAAAACATATTATATGAATTTTCTTGATATATTAATAGTGTAATGGCAAACTATTTTCTTTCTTTTAAATTATAACCAAAACACAAATGATGACAGGGTACCACCTCTTGTGAAACAGATGCCAATTAAGCAATAATTAATTATTATCTAAACATATATTGATTCAAATTATAGTTATTGGTGTATCAATTAAACCCTACAGTAACATGATAAGCCACACATGTAAAATAATTGACCTTCATGATTATTCATTTCCAAAGAGGTTATTTTAAAAGTAACGCTTAAACATTCCTAGAATTTATGTCTTGAATAAACAGGATGGAGAGTCAAGATCATAAACCCATACATGCCATATTTAAAATTAAATTGAAGGAAATGTATTCCGTTTGATCTATTCATTATTCAAAATGTTACTTTTATCCTAATATATTGCTCAAATGACAAAATTTATAAATTGTGACTTTTTGTCTTGAGACTTTTTGTCCTAAATGTTTTTAATTTAAACTGTGACTTTTTGTCCTGTGACTTTTAGTCCGTGACTTTTTGTCTGTGACTTTCTGTCCTACATTCGTTCCCCGCTGGCGGCCATCTTGGAAGCGGTCGGAAAACTTGAACGTGTTCAATAAAATATAGTCCTTAACATGCTGAACGTTTTTGCAATTTAAACTTGACCTCTATATCAAAGCGTTTTTGAAATATAGGACAAAAAATAAAAAAATCACGAAAAATTTGACCAATAAAGGGCCACAAGTCATATATAGGTACTTGTATTTTCTTCAAAATATCCATGTGGGTAGGTCTTAACATGCTGAACATTTTTGCAATTTAAACTTAACCTCTATCCGTTATAGTTCTTTTAATAAAAAATAAAAAGCATCAAAATTTGGAAAATTTTACAGAAAAAGGGCAATAACTCTTAGACGGGTCATCAGATTTTCTTCAAAATTTCAGCATGGGTAGATCTTCTCATGCTGATCATTTCTACCATGTCAGATTTTTGATATATGTAACGATTTTGAGTTATTTGACAAAAACTGTAATTTACCCCCTATGTTCTATTTTTAGTAACGGCAGCCATGTTGTTTGACCTATGACATACGAAATAATAAATTTGAAACTAAAACCCTAGTGTTGATTCAGTTAAAGTTTGGTTCAATTTGACCCAGTGGTTTCAGAGGAGAAGATTTCTGAAAGTGAGCTAACGACGGACGGACGACGGACGCCAAGTAATGGCAATATCTCACCCTGGCATAGCCAGGTGAGCTAAAAATTTTGAAAATCCATGTAGAATTTTTTAGATATAAGATGCCAAAATTTTGGCGGGAAACAGTTCTCTCTAGAGTTTTCCTTCAATTTCCATTAGCTGGTTATATTCCTCAAAATATATGATAATATAATTAGAAGTTGATAAAATTTTATACATTTTCTATTTTATGCATATTTAAGTGACCTATGACCAAGAAAATATGACACATGTGCAAAAACATTTAACCCTGTTTAAATGGATAAAACCCTAGGATATCGAATGCTTCTGAAATCTGACGCTCATACTCCCTTAAGGAGGAGTACTTGCAGATAATAGAGGCATACCCTTAGACTCCAATAAGGTAAAATGACAAAGTCCAATTACAGCTTGAAAATCTGGAAAAAACAAAAAAAGTCAAAATGAAAGCAAAACAAAATGCATGGTGCAATCTGCAATATATAAAGAAGCACTTCTTCAAGTTTGGTTGAAAAGTTCAAAGCCTTTAGGTGGAGATGCGGATAATGTTAAAAATTTTGGAACCTTAAAATACTGACGGACCAAAGGAAGACCAAAAAACATTTAACCCTGTTTAAATGGATAAAACCCTAGGATATAGAATGCTTCTGAAATCTGACGCTCATACTCCCTTAAGGAGGAGTACTTGCAGATAATAGAGGCATACTCTTAGACTCCAATAAGGTTAAATGACAAGTCCAATTACAGCTTGAAAATCTGGAAATAAAGGGCTACGCTGAGCGCAGCATGATACGACCGCAGCATGTCGTCCACTGAAATTTTAAAAAGTGTAATTCAAAGTGAGTATGGACAAATGAAAGAGCTTGACACAATAATTAGATGGACGCAATAAGGAGATTGACCCAGTAATTAGCCGGACACAAACTAGGGAAAATAAAAACAAGAACTGTCGCCGAATGGCAGCCAAAGATACCCCCCGCTAATTGAATCCTGAATTGATATGGTAAGTGCAAAATTAAGTTGGTGTGGACACAATACAGGTGTGGACACAGTACAAGTATGGACACAGTACAAGTATGGACACAATACAAGTATGGACACAATGATATAATCTTCAAAAAAAAACTTTTCCAAAGGGTTCCAATGAAAACACTGTCTAAATCAGACAAATATAAAATTCACCTTTTTTTCAGCCTATTTGACATTTTACACATCTACATATAGTGTTCTTCCTTTGTCTAAAGTTTCATCAAAATCCTTCAAGTGGTTTAAGAGGAGTTGTGCGTATGAGGTAACCCATACATGGGGAATCAACGAAAAGTCAAAGTCGGATTATCTCCCCTTTCTGGTTTCAGACAATAATTATATTCCTTCATGCACATCTCCATATAGTGTCCTTCCTTTGTGTAAAGTTTCATCAAAATCCTTCAAGTGGTTTAAGAGGAGTTGCGCTTACAAGGTAACCCATATATAGGGAATTAACGAAAAGTCAAAGTTGAATTATCTCCCCTTCCTGGTTTCGGACAATAATTATATTCCTTCATGCACATCTCCATATAGTGTTCTTACTTTGTGTACAGTTTCATTAAATTCCTTCAAGTGGTTTAAGAGGAGTTGCGCTTACGAGGAAACCCATATATAGGGAATCAACGAAAAGTCAAAGTCGAATTATCTCCCCTTCATGGTTTCGGAAAATAATTATATTCCTTCATGCATATCTCCATATAGTGTCCTTCCTTTGTGTAAAGTTTCATCAAAATCCTTCAAGTGGTTTAAGAGGAGTTGAACTTACGAGAATTGCGCTTACAAGGTAACCCATATATAGGGAATTAACGAAAAGTCAAAGTTGAATTATCTCCCCTTCCTGGTTTTGGACAATAATTATATTCCTTCATGCACATCTCCATATAGTGTTCTTACTTTGTGTACAGTTTCATTAAATTCCTTCAAGTGGTTTAAGAGGAGTTGCGCTTACGAGGAAACCCATATATAGGGAATCAACGAAAAGTCAAAGTCGAATTATCTCCCCTTCCTGGTTTCGGACAATAATTATAACTTCATGCACATCTCCATATAGTGTCCTTCCTTTGTGTAAAGTTTCATCAAAATCCTTCAAGTGGTTTAAGAGGAGTTGCGCTTACGAGAAGTGTGGACAGACGGACGGACAGACGGACGGACGGACAGACGGACGGACGGACGGACAGACAGACAGACAGGGTGATTCCTATATACCCCCCCAAACTTTGTTTGCGGGGGGTATAATTAGCCCTTATGACTCCTTATGATTCCTCTTTGATCCTTTATAGCTCGGAAACGGTAGGAGCCATGCCCAATCCATTGACATATACTGCTGAAAGCTTTTATCAAGATAGAGGAATCCAAAGAAAAAAATCTCACCAAAATGCGATGAAAAATAAAAAAATTTTAGGTATTCTGCAAATTTGCAGTTTTGGCCCCTGTGAACCCTTAAAGCACCGAAACAGTAAGAGCTACGCAAAATCCGTTGACACACTACTGTTAGGCCTATATCAAGAGGAATCCAAAGAAAAAAATCCCATGGAAATTCGATGAAAAATAAAATTTCAGGCAATCTGCAAATTTGCAGTTGTTGCCCCTTTGAACCCTTATAGCTCGGAAACGGTAAGAGCTACACCAAATCTGTTGCATACTACTGAAAGCTTACATCAAGAGGAATCCAAAGAAAAAAAAATCCCATCGAAATCCAAAGAAATTAAAATTTTAGGTTATCTGTAAATTTACGATTTTGGCCCCCTTTGGCCCCTCAAAGCTAGGAAACGGTAAGAGCTACGCCAAATCCGTTGACATAATGCTGAAAGCTTACATCAAGAGGAATCCAAAGAAAAAACTCCCATCAAAATCGGATGAAAAATAAAAATTTTACGTTATCTGTAAATTTACAATTTGGGTCCCCTTTGGCCCCTCATAGCTTGGAAACAGTAAGAGCTACGCCAAATCCGTTGACGTTTCACTGAAAGCTTACATCAAGAGGAATCAAAAAAAAAAATCCCATTGAAATCCGATGAAAAATAAAAATTTTAGGTTATCTGTAAATTTATGATTTTGACCCCTTTGGCCCCTCATAGCTGGGTAAGGAAACAAGTTACCAAAAATCTAATAGTAGAGGGCGATTATAATTTCTCATAAGGAATCCTTTGGAAAAAATTGCATCAAAATCGGACTAAAAATAAAACTAGAGGCTTGGAGACTGAGCCTGTATCGCTCACCTGACAAAATGCTGAACAGCAGGGTTTTCGATGTTCTGCATGGTGGCCATGTTTTTTTGTCGAATTGAAATGAGCAATCTTTGAGCAGGACTTTCCATACATCATTCCTGTAAAGTCTGGTTGTATTTGCTTCATTGGTTTCCGAGGAGTTGATGAAAATGATGTTTTTCCCAAAGGGTCCAATGTTAAATAAAAGTTTTGCGCTGGCGGCCATGTTTTTTGTCTGATTGGAATGAAATGAGCAATCTTTGTAAAGGACCTTCCATTCATCATTTTTGTAAAGTTTGGTTGAATTTGCTTCAGTGGTTTCAGAGGAGATGATGAAAATGACTTTTTCCCATAGTGTTCAATGTTAAATATAAGTTCTGCCCTGGTGGCCATGTTTTTTGTCAGATCAAAACGAAATGAGCAATCTTTGTAAATGACCTTCCATACATCATTTCTGTAAAGTTTGATTGAATTAGCTTCATTGGTTTCAGAGGAGTTGATGAAAATTATGTTTTCCCTTAGGGTCCAATGTTAAATACAAGTTCCCGCTGGCGGCCATGTTTTTTGTGCAATCGAAATAAATGAGCAATCTTTGTAAATGACCTTCCCTACTTCATTCCTGTAAAGTTTGGTTGAATTTGCTTCAGTGGTTTCAGAGGAGTTGATGAAAATGATGTTTTCCCACAAGGTCTAATGTTAAATACAAGTTCTGTGCTGGCGGCCATGTTTTTAGTCGGATCGGAAAGAAATGAGCAATCTTTGTAAAAGACCTTCCCTACCTCATTCCTGTAAAGTTTGGATGAATTTGCTACAGTGGTTTCAGAGGAGTTGATGAAAATGATTAGGGTCTAATGTTAAATAAAAGTTCTGCGCTGGGGGCCATGTTTTTTGTCGAATCGGAATGAAATGAGCAATCTTTGTAAAGGACCTTGCCTATTTCATTTCTGTAAAGTTTGGTTGAATTTGCTTCAGTGGTTTCAGAGGAGTTGATGAAAATGACGTTTTCCCATAGGGTCCAATGTTAAATACAAGTTCCACATTGGTGGCCACGGTTTTTTGTTGGATCGGAACGAAATGAGCAATCTTTGCTAAGGACCTTCCATACATCATTCCTGTAAAGTTTGGTTAAATTTGCTTTAGTGGTTTCAGAGGAGTTGATGAAAATGTGAAAAGTTAACAGACGGACGACGGACGGACGACACACGCCAAGTGATGGCAATAGCTCACACTGACCCTTTGGGTCAGGTGAGCTAAAAATAAAATTTTTGAAATTCGCCCCTTATGGGCCCCATTTATCTCATGAACAGTACGTGCCACGTGAAATCCGTTGACATACCCCAGATTGGAAATTTTCTAAGGAGTTTACTGAAAGAAACCCCATCAAAATCCAATAAATAATAAAGATTCTACAGTCAAATATGTGAAAACACCTAATTTAACCCCTTTTGGCCCCTTTTTCTAAAACGGGCGGGGCCTGGAACATAAAATTATAGCCTGGGCTAAAGCATGTGCCAAGAAAATCATACTAAAGTTTGAAAATGATCCATTAAATGGAACCAAAGTTATGCTGTCCACAGACACAAAAATACCCAATTTTACCCCTTTTTGGCCCCTTTTTCTGAAACAGGTGGGGCCACAAACCCGAAATAAAAACCCGGGATTGCCCTTATGCCTAGAAACCACATACTGAAATTTGAAGATGATCCGTCCACTAGAAACAAAGTTATGCTGGCCACAGACGCCGACGACTGCGCCATACCATTTAATACGACCACCAAATTTTTGAAGTCGTGTAAAAACAAAAAAGTCAAAATGAAAGCAAAACAAAATGCATGGTGCAATCTGCAATATATAATGAAGCACTTCTTCAAGTTTGGTTGAAAAGTTCAAAGCGTTTAGGTGGAGATGTGGATAATGTTAACAAGAGCTGTCGCCGAATGGCAGCCAGGTATACCCCCCACTAATTGAACCCTGTATCAATATGGCAAGTGTAAATTCAAGTGTGTGTGGACCCAATACAGTTGTGGACACAGCACAAATGTGGACACAATACAGATATACCTCCCCCTTCTTTTCTGAAAAAAATAAAAGACAAATTATCTCCCCTTATAAATTTCGGGCACCAACTATAAAACTTAATGCACATCTTCAGATGGTGTACTACAACTGTGTAACATTTCATTAAAATCCAAGCAGCTGTTTAGCAGAGCATGCGCTGACAAGGTTTGCCTCCCCTTTTTCCAGAAAATATTTAAAGACGAATTATCTCCCCTTCAAAATTTCGAGCAGCAACCATATTACTTCATGCACATCTTCAGGTGGTGTACTACAACTGTGTAACATTTCATCGAAATCCAAGCAGCCTGTACTGACAAGGTACATGGACAGACAGACAGACAGGGCGATTCCTATATACCCCTAACTTTGTTTGTGGGGGATATAAAAATTTTGAAACCTTAAAATACTGACAGACAGCTGAAGGAAGACCCCGGATAGTGATCCCTATATGTCCATCCTGCACTACAGTACACACAGAGTGTTTCAGTTACAAAACACCCTGGTCTGACATGAGTGAAAACACTGACAATTGCTGGTGAAATGTCAGTGTTTACACTGACATTTATGACTTGCCAATATATTTCTATGTAATTAACAACAGGATGTTTACACCAACATTTGCTGGTGTTTACTGTGTGAAATATGTCAGACCTGAGTGTTTTGTAACTGAAACGCTCTGTGTGTACTGTGGGTGCAGACGACACAATTATGCCGTTTTCTTGAAAAATTAAACACTAACTAGAGCTGTCGCCGAATGGCAGCCAAATTATGGACAGTAACCACATTAATTCATGCACATCTTCAGCTGGTGTACTACAACTGTGTAACATTTCATCAAAATCCAAGCTTAAGAGAACATGCCTTGACAAGGTTTGTCCACTCCCCCCC
>MJUU01033832.1:8062-32554 GCA_002080025.1 Modiolus philippinarum | reverse complement strand
CGACATGCTGCGGTCGTATCATGCTGCGCTCGGCGTAGCCCTTTATCTTAAGTCTGTTTCTCAATAACTACAAGCCATAGGTCAATGATATTTGGTATATAGCTTTGTCTTTGTTAGTACATGTCAGTCTGCCATCTGGCTTTTGACCTTGATCTCAATTTCATGGTCCAGTGACCAGGTTAAGTTTTTTATGCTTAAGGCTGTTTCTCAATAACTTCAGGCCAAAGGTCAATGATATTTGGTATATAGCTTGGTCTTGGTTAGTTTATGTCAGTCTGCCATATGGCTTTTAACCTTGACCCCAATTTCACGGTACAGTGACCAGGTTAAGTTTTTTTGCTTAAGTCTGTTTCTCAATACTTACATGACATATGTCAATGATATTTGGTATATAGCTTGGGCTTGGTTAGTACATGTCAGTCTGTCATATGGCTTTTGACCTTGACCTCAATTTCACGGTCCAGTGACCAGATTAAGTTATTTTGCTTAAGTCTGTTTCTCAATAACTACAAGCCATAGGTCAATAGCTTGGTCTTGGTTAGTACATGTCAGTCTGCCATCTGGCTTTTGACCTTGATCTCTATTTCATGGTCCAGTGACCAGGTTAAGTTTTTTTGCTTAAGTCTGTTTCTCAATAACTTCAGGCCATAGGTCAATGATATTTGGTATATAGCTTGGTCTTGGTTAGTTCATGTCAGTCTACCATATGGCTTTTGACCTTGACCTCAATTTCAAGGTACAGTGACCAGGTTAAGTTTTTTTTGTTAAGTCTGTTTATCAATAACTACAAGCCATAGGTCAATGACATTTGGTATATGGCTTGGTTTTGGTTAGTACATGTCAGTCTGCCATATGGCTTTTGACCTTGACCTCAATTTCATGGTCTAGTGAACAAAGTTGGGTGTTTCTTATTAGAATGGTTTCTTAATTACTGTAAGTGGTATGGTTATAATATTTTGCTTGTAGGTTGCTCTTGAGTAGTACATGACTGTTGTAGCGACAAGCAGGGACGGGCGAGACATCTATTAGGGTCCACTCTTGATTATTGGGTCCATGTCCCCATGTTGTTCATCTTTGTGTGTGTGTGTCTTCATTTTTCTTTTCTGTGTCATACCCATGTTGTGTCTCTGTTTTCTTCTTTTTTTGTTTCTGATGTTGCCATTGTCCTTGGATTGTTCGTTTGGATTGACGGTTCGGTTCTCACATACTCTACTAGCACTACCGGTGGCACACTTAGAAAATATTGAGTCTAACAGGTTCAAGTCAACACAAGACATTCTCTACCTTTAATATTGCAGAGTTTGCAGTCACTGCTAGTAGAACATAGTGACTGTAACAACATCAACAAACATGTTCGTGCTGCAATTTCAGAAAAGTCACTCAAAACCACATAACACCACTTGTATGAATCAGAGCAATAGATATTTATGTCTCCCCTTGATGAAGGGAGACTTATTGTTTTACCCTTTATTATACCCCTATGCCTACTCCATAGAAGAGGGGGTATACTGCTACCCTTGTCCGTCCATCTGTGCATCCGTTAGTCTGTCTGTCAGTCCAGAACATCTTTCATCAAGGATTTCTCAGCTTGTGTATGTAGTTATGATTTGATATTCGTTTTGAAGCTTTGGTATGATGATTTGTACCATGTCTCCACTTTTCAAGTCCTCAACTCATCTACTTTCTGTTTGACGATAATTTTTTTTCCATTTTTTTTCATTATAGCCATATATTGCAATTTTTCGTCAAGGATTTCTCAGCTTGTGTTATGTCTTGATATTTGGTCCGAAGCTTCGGTATGATGAGTTGTACCCCTTTTCACTCTGTGTCTACTTTTTTAAGTCCATCACTCGTCTTCTTCCTGTTTGACTATAACTGATTTTTCGCATTAAAGCCATATATTAAAATTTTCATCAAGGTTATCTTGGTTTTGTATGTAGTAATGATTTGATATTTGGTCTGAAGCTCTAGTATGATGAAATGAATTATGTGTCTTCTTTCAAGTCTATAACTCATCTACTTCCTGTTTACCATCTTTAATATTTTCCATTATTTCCCGAGAATTTATCATTGTGTCCATACTTGAATTGTGTCCACACTTGTACTGTGTCCTTACCTGTATCGTGTCCCCACACACTTAAATTTGCATTTTCCATATTGATTCAGTGTTCACACCTCATGATGATACACCAACATGCCAAATACAATAAGTCTAGGTCAAAAGATGAAAAATTTCTGACCCAGATGTAAAAAAAATTCAGTCATTTGACCTCCATGTCAAAGGTCAAAGTCAAATGAAGACCATCATGGTATGGAACACCATCTTATAATAATACACCAAATGCCAAATATCTTAAGAGTAAGTCAAATATTGATTGATTGATTGATATGGGGTTTAACATCACTTTCAGCAGTATTTCAACTATCTCATGATGGTCAGTTTTACTGGTGGAGCCGGAGTGCCTGGGGAGAACCACGATCTTTGACAGGTAACTGACATACCTTATCACTAATGGAATAAATGTTATATAACAATTGTTCCGAAAGGAAGAAATATAATGCCAATGTTTATAATATTTGTTCCAAAGGAAGTTTTGTTATAAGGAACAAGTATATGTTGACAGTCTTGTGTTTTCACTTTTTTTTTTGCTCACTGGCTATCACCTGGGTGAGCTTTTGCCATCACTTGTTTTGTCCTTCATCCTTGGTAAAATTTTTCTTCAAAGATCTTCTCTTCTGAAACCAAACTTTGTCGCAGTATTCTTTGGGTGGTCCTGTTTGTAAAATGTGTCTTTCAAGTCTGCATCTTATTCAAGATGAGTTCAAAATTTGAAAGTATAATTTGGGCAAATGGGGCTTTGTATTTCAACTTTAAATGAACTCAGACTCCTGTGATAAGGGATGCTACTAAAAATATTTGTCACTTTTTGATGTAATCCTCTTGTGTATATTCCTCCACTTTTTTGGAGAACCAGTGTTGATTACATACATAAAAACATTCTTTATGATGGCAGATGCAATCAAATGATCAGAGTACTGATAACACTGATAGAAAGAAACATAATGAGTTAATTATAAATGTTTCAAAAAAGGGGAATGGGTTTCTTGATAAAAGATTGATTGGTGGGGGTCATTTTGGAGACTTCCGAGTTTGTATAAGTGTGTTTGTGTGGCATAAGTGTTCCACAAAACACATCTTGTTTTCTTTTCTCTTTTTTTTTGAGATGGGGGGATGGAAGATTGTTTTACCAAATTTGAGATATCAGTGTGTCAATGATTCCTATACATGTACTGGAACTACCAGTAATTCACCCCTATTTTTATCAATAAAGGTCCATGCACTTTACATTGAATCTGTATTTCATTGGTTTTGTAGAATAAAAGAATGAAAAGAACTGGAAAAACAGACAATTTTAATTTTGTTTTGTTTTGTTAGTATTGATCCCTATACATGTATGTATGTCCCTTGTTAATTGAACCTTTGAATGTCTAGATATTAAATAACATTGCCTCACTTTTTATAAGTATCTTATAAGAATGACGATTAAAGCTTTGGCTCAGGTAAAATTGACAATATATTTAGTGGTTTAAAAGTTTCTGTAGGCAGATGTGATTCATAGGGTGTTTTCTCCATTCTTCCATATCATATGTTATTAACCTGTCCTCTGACATGAAGAGCGTTTTAAACTCTCCATAACATCAATATATAAAAAAAGCATTTAATCGAATCTGAATGAAGTTTAAATACATGTAAACCGGCATGATAAATGATTTAACTACTAGTACATGTAAAACTTGATTTATTTGTTTTTTGTAAGTAGTATCGGACATTATTTACTGTCTTCATTTATCAAAGGGACTGTAATTATTTGATCCCCATATATATTAATTTTTTTTATTTAATCAAATAAGCTACATATAATTTGTGTAAATGCATAGGCTTTGGGGGTATTTTTTTGTCAACATAGAAAACGAAAGGTATTGAAATGCCACTTTAAGATATTTAATAATCCTATGAATTTATTTGGGGAATGGATTAGATCATATCTTACGTTCAGTTAGGAAATATGTCAGTTATTTATTTAAAATCTATGTATTTCAAGACCAAGTTTGTCTGATTTGTGGAATTATGCTAGCTCTCATTCAAAACAGGAAAGATATACTGTGCATGTCCTCCTTCTAATAGGCTATTTTTAAAAAAATACCATATGTAGCCATGCAATGATACTGATGCATTCGAAACTTTATATCATGAAGTTTTTATATGGAAGTTTTTCTTTTTACGCAAATGGTGTTGTATTATTTTTATACAAATAATTTTTGCTAATAAAATCATAATAAACACAAAAGCAGATTTTTTTAATGTTCTGTGTACAAGCAAGGTTTACAAAAAAAAACAATAAACAATACCAACAGTAGAGGATTGGTAGATATATATCTAATAATATAATTCATTATAACTATTTTACGTGATTGTAAATTATGTTTGTTTGTTTATCTTTATATGTTGTAAATTTTTGCAATAACATAAAAAGTTTTAGCTGTGCTGGTTTATTTTGCACACTCCTTCAAACTAGATTACATTAAAGTTACAGCAAAATGCTATTTGAATATTTACAGGTGATATATATCTTGCCTTTTACTCTTGCAAGCAAAGAACTAGCAGACATACAAAGGGAAATTACTCTTCACAAAAAAAACAGTTGCAAGAAGCAGTTTTTAGAAAGGACTATACAAAACAATTCATATTGAAAGAAAAGTGCTTTATATATGTGAAGGAATTATTCTGCTGAATAATATTCATAGTTTTAAATTTTATTAAAAACCAATTTGATGGGTCTAAAATTATTATTCAGCATCCTACTCCCTAGCCCAGACACCTCATGAAGGTTTACATGCATCTAAAAATTTACACTTTGTTGCCAGGAATAGGAAAGATTTGGTTCAAGTTTGACTTTAGTATGCATGTTATGTAAAATTGAATTATAGTTTGAACTTTGTATCCATGTACTCATGCCTAATTTGTTTGTTATTGCAGAATTGGTATAGCAATATCTGTTGGGATTTGGTCTGGAAGCAAATTAAAAGACTGTTGCAGAGTTGTTTGAATTAAATCTGTCTAAATTTTGGTGTTGAAGCAGATTAAAAGATTGTTTGAATAAGGTATAGAAAAATTTACAGAGAAATTGTTACAACAAGAGGCATAACATTGATATAAATGAAATTTAAATTGCGACTTTAACTACTACGAGTGA
The DNA here is from genome assembly GCA_002080025.1 of Modiolus philippinarum. NCBI lineage: Eukaryota > Metazoa > Mollusca > Bivalvia > Mytilida > Modiolidae > Modiolus > Modiolus philippinarum. Next base: position 27,299 of record MJUU01033832.1, on the reverse strand, counting down.
ACCACATACTAAATAACAAGTGTACCGGTACATTTGTAGGCAAACAAATCAGCTGACAAATTAAGTGACTGTTGGACATTCAGACCAGTGTAGGACAACTGTTCATTTAGGTTGTCATGAAGAATCAGTTTCAAAATACTCTACCTTTTAAATAAAGCTCCAAGACTTGAGCATAATATACAGAAAATATAATGAAAGGTTATGTGGCCAAAAAAACTTACAAATTATCTGAATAGTTGAAATATGAAGAATTAATTTAAACCTTTATGAAAGTCTATGAATGGTTCCAAAATGAGATTCTATAATCTACCCTCAGTTTAATGCATATAAACTTTAAACTGGATTGTATTTGATTAATTCTGATTAATTTTAAGTACTGGTATCTATTAATTAGCAAAACTAACTGAAATTATAGACTGTACGTGTATTGCATGGCTATATACTAAATGATATGTAATTGTTGCCTCAAACATTCCAAACTTCAAATTCCTGTCTTTTATGGCTGGAAGTTGGTTTCTATGCAGTATCTATAGACAATTAAATTTAAAATGCCTTATAAAATAAACAAATAGTAATAAATTTATCAATAAGACATTCTTCAGTGTGGACAACTGATATTAAAGTCTTAGTGATGATATGCATGATTCACAATGGCCTATAGGACATAATGTACACAGACAGTGCTCAGGGCCCTGTTTGAAAAATGACATATATCTAAAGTAGTAAAGATTAATAACTTTTCAGCTTCAGAAGTAGATATTGATGGATTAGTCCATTTTGCACAAAGGGGCATAAAATAGGTTTCATTGATTTAGTTTTAAAATATTCAAGTATTTATTATGTCTAAATTTTCTGAGCAATTTGTATCAAGTTGACCTTATAAATCTGATGTAAAATGGATCTCTTTATGCATTTAACTTTTATATGATATTTATTGCAACATAAAGATTACCCCTGAATGAAGGAAAAAAGGCATCCTGTTCCTCCCCGTTACTTACAGTTAGTCATTGTTAAGGATGGTTAACATCATGGTTATGGGGGATGTTTCATTGACGAGGAAATTGTCTTTATAATAAGATATTAGCTTATATTGAGTTTAACAATTATTTCATAGAAATAATGGAAAATGGACAGATAAATGGAGACATGAATGGAAAGTAAGATTTTCTTTTTGGTTCTTTTTTTTCTTATGAAAAAGGAAAATCTTTTTTTTCAAAGCCATTGCACTCAATATAATGTAGTAATGTAATAAAGAGGCATTTCAGTATAAAAAAAATATCAAAAAAACATGTATGCTATTGTGATTCAGACTGGCAACTTTCAAGCAAACAAAAATGAGAAACCTTGCAATTTTTTTGAAATTTTAAATCTTTAGAATGTGTTCATTATTTTTTTTAAAAGATCTGGTTAATTTTGATTTTAAATTGCTTTTCATTATCTTCAAAGAAATTAAACCAAAAAAAAAATCATGAAATTTATAAACTTTTCTACACACATTGAATATAAGATATCGCTAACACCGCCTTTCGGTACAGGATAGTAAAAAAATCAGACGGTAATACCTCAAAAACTATGGTTCATGCAGTTCTAAGTTTTTTTTAATATTTACAGTGTATATTAATTTTTTTTTGCCATATCATTGCATCATGGAGTTAATCATTTATATATACATTAAAATACTAATTAACCACAAAATAATAAGTATATTAAACATGTACCGGTATACATATGACACTTTGTATAGCTCATGGTACTATTTCATTTGTAAGTCAAAACAATTGCAGGTGTCGGCTACAGCTTAAGGGTAGTTGTCTTACACTACATAATGTATACTAGTTATGTATAAGATTTTGAGAATATATTACCGTTTCTCTCCTTACTTTACAAGTCCTCTCACTATAAGGTCTGAGAATTAAAGTTAAGATGATGTCCATGGGAAAATCAGGCAGTGGCTGGTACATGACAAATCTTACTTTAAAAAATCTAAGGGTTTTCGAATCATAAATAGAAAGTATCTTCAGAAAAAAGTTAAGTTTTCATCAATAAATTTGCGACAATGATTTTAGTGTGATAAAGGATATAAGTAATAGAAATATGAAATGAAGGGAGATAACTCCTTTATTTGTACAAAATTTAGTTGCTTTGTTAACGAATTTAAATATAATAATTTGAGCCATCCATGTTAGATGTAAATCATTGCCTTTTTGTTTGGGCATTTTTATAAATTCCACTTTGGAATGGAACCAAACATGCGGTGAGAACAGATTTACCTTGTGCCAGCCATAAAAAAGATTTGACTTATTTCTTCATGATCAGCCTCTTAAATGCTAAGAAATTGGGTTTGAAATGTCCATTTTCTCTTCGTCTGTAGATTAGAACATACTGGTATATGCACAGATACATATTTTGGGTCTGCCGTGTTGCTACTTCATGTTTGCCTATATGTTGAAGTTTTAATATAACACACCATGGATGAGACATTTTCGTTGCAGTTTACTTGAATTGTATGAGTGGGAATGATTTCATATTTGGTCTAGAGCTTTATAATAATGAGGTGTAAGGTGTAAAGTATTTTGAGTCTGCTGTATTACCTCTTCCTGTTTGCCGATATGTTGAAGTTTTACTATAACCCTTTACGGATTAGAATTTTTTGTCACAGTCTTTTTGGCTTCTTTAAGTGGGAATGATTTCAAATTTGGACAGGAGCTTTATGATAATGAGTTGTAATGTGTAAGCTATTTACAGATCTGTTGTGCATACACTTCCTGTTTGCCGGATCTTTGATGTTTAATTATAACTAACTAGGAAGGAGAAATTTTCGTCACAGTTTTCTCAGATTAGTTTCATATTTGGTCTGAAGATTGATATTGATGAGTTGTTATGTGTAAGCAGTTTTCAGGTCTGCTGTATTACCACTCCCTGTTTTCTTGGCTTGTATGAGTGGGGACAATTTCAAATTTGGTCTAGACAACTATTTAAAGAATTGTATTACACTTTGGAAGTGGGGATATTCAATTGTGGCCCAGCGGACCACAGTACTTCTAGTTTGAATGAGTAGTTGATGGGTTTGTTAATCAGTTTACATTACAAGTCTTATATGAAACTGCAGATGCACAGTATATTATTTTTTCATACAAAATTATTCAGTCTCTTTAATTGTTTACTTATGTTTGTAAGGCATTGATCATAATTTCATAGATTTTCGTGACACTTATTATGCCACAGGAAGAGAGGTTATATTGTGATACCCAAAGTTGTATGTGCCTAAGCCCCTTAAAGGTTTTCGACTTGATTACTTGTAAAAGAAATGATATACTGTCCTCAGACTAGTACAGTTAAACTTTGATGGCCTAAACTGCAATAAGTCAAACATCTTGGATGTCTGGAACCCTTTTTCTGGACCCTTTTAGCTAGAACTGTTTTCATCGACCCTTTGGATGTTTGAGTCATTAAAGTTCAACTGTACATTGGTTTTATATCACAAAATATATATTGGATTAAAAGGTCCATTTTGTTCTTTAGTTATAAACGTCCTTTGAAACTTTGAAGAAATTTTGTCACTTTGGGGTTTCAACCAATAACGTTTGTGGCAGACACTTGCTGCCTTCAAACTTGATATGTAAGTTGTATAACATAAAAGATCAGCCAGTGTTTACTTTTGGTTTGCAGGTTAAGGTGGTTCTAGAGTTATGCCCTTGAAATTTTGAAATTTTGTTAATTTTGTGGTTTCCTACAAGTATTACTAGTAGGTAAAATTGCAGACAGTCCTCAAACTTGACAGTTTGGATTTTGAGTTTGAAGGTCAAACTGGTTTTTGAGTTATGTCCCTTTAAAACTTTAAGATTTTTAACTTTAGGGTCTCAGACCAATAGTTGGTGATCAAACTTGGTATGTAAATTGTATGACTAAAAACTCTGGCCAAGTTTGAGTTTTGTTTCATTCGTCATTTTGGTTCATGCCTTATCCCCTTTTAAAACTTTGAAATATTTAGAAATTTAATTAGGTCCGATTTTTAACTTGCAAACAAAGTTACATAATATCTTAAAAATTGGTATGCAAGTTGCTTATCTCTAAATTCATTCCAAGTTCAGAGTTGAGAAAAAGATTTTCATCCCCTCGCCCAACGGAGATGGGGAGAGGATATAGCATCTTGCTAGTCGGTTAGTCTGAGTGTCCTTCCGTTTGTCCCATCTCTGGTTAAAGTTTGTGTGAAGGTTCATATCTGAGAAAAGACATGTGGTACATCAATCATCTTTGGTCAGTGGATTTGTCTTGGAGAGAGATGCTGCTTCAGATGATAATTGGGTCATTCTGACCTACATTTTATGCATCAATGACTCAGGTTAAAGTTTTTGCTAAGGCTCATATCTGAGAAACTACATGTGGCACATCAATCATCTTGGGTCGGTATATGTGTCTTGGAGAGTGATGCTACTGTAGATGATAATTGAGTCACTTTAACCTACAATTTACACTTGATTGATTGAGTTTAGGTTTCCATTAATGTTCATATCTGAAACGGTTCTACACATTACACATCAATGATGTTAATGTTCATTGGATGTACCTTCAACATTCATACATCTTTAGATTATATTAGGGTTATTATGACCATTATTTCTTGACAGCTGGCAAGGGGAGCTGTCATTTGCGACTGCTGCCACTTCTAGTTATCATCTGCTCTTAAACTTCAGTGAAATTTGATTTAAGAGGTTACCTATGGGAAGGTGTCAAACTGGCCATTTAAGGGGATACGATACAGTAAAGATCCTGAACTGATTTTTTTGTGAAATTTTGAAATTAAGTCCATTTGAATATGCCCTTTCCAAATCTGGAAAGAAAAATATACCTTCATGATCTCGTTTTCGAGATAATTGCGATTCAAAATTGCCCATTTTCCAAAATATTGCGTAAAAATTGTATTTTTACAAATCATAACTTTTGAACGAATTAAGCTAATTGCTTCCGGTTTTTTGCTAAAGTTTCCTGAGATACTTCTAAAGAAGGTAAGTATATATTTTAAAACAACAGTTCAACATTTGTGGTTCGAAATTGACATTTATGTTCATATTAACAGATAAAAACGTTCATTTCTTGTAAGTAAAATTTCCATAGAAAAAAATTGTGAACTGATTTTTTCTTCATAATTCCCAGAGATCTCCGTGAAACATCACTCTTCTAAAATACGCTTTGAAAAATGGGGGTCCATGTGCTTGATTTAAGCTACAGAGAGAAAACTGGCATTTTTTATCGCTACAAATGAGCATTCCCGGTTTTGGCGCGAAATGACCTTACATTATATTTTTATCGGAAAAACGTACTTGTAAACTTATGTTTTCTCGTTTATTAGTGTTGCGAAAAATGGAACAGAATTTAGTTTCATTAAACAGGAAATAAAAGACAACAAACAGAACAGAGAATTGATTCTGTTTTTTAATGATAACTTGCGTCTAGAGACATTCACAAAAATCAGTCGAATACAACTCCACCCTTCTAGTGTCAGACTTTGTGATAATTTCCCTAGTACATGTATATAGATTAATATTCCCTGGTTCACCTATCGACCTTTAATCCTTTAATAAATAAAAATCAGAATTCATTGAATTTTGTGTTGGTTTAATTTAAGGGGTTGGGTAGAAGGGTTTTGATCCCGATTTCCCCAGAAAAAAATGTACGATTCCCTCAGTTATCCCGAAAAATAAAATTGATCGGATCCCGTTCCTGATAATTGTTTTTCCCGAATTCTCTGTGAAATAATTGGCCTTTCCTGTTATCCAAAAAAAAGGTTATACCGACCCTCATTTAAAGTTAAATAATTATCATGCATGTGCCTCTTCAATATCATACATTGATAATACATTGTCACAGCATTTTGTATTTAACCCGTGAAAATATTGTGATATAAAAAAACCATTTTCACGGTTTTTTAATTGAATTTTCAAAGCATCCCCGGAGAATTCAAATTGCAAAATGCCGTGAAAATGTCCTGAAAATTGATTCTATTGTAAACGATGCCGTTGGGGAAAAATGATTCTATTGTAAACGATGCCGAAAAGAGATTTTTGCTATCAGGTTTCAATTTGAGAAGCATGTCGAATCTTGAGCTGCCACATTCCCTATTTGGTTATGAGCAATTCATATAACCAACATTGATTTTATCATAGATTTATTAAACATGCTTTCACAGAACACAGACAGTAACCTGTTCGCAATTCGCGAAATCCAGTGATTTATGACGTCGCGCTCTAATCTGTGACGTCGCAAAAACAACATTCCAGATCCGGCGATGTTATTACCTGCCCTTGGTACTGTATCGTATCCCCTTAAGAAAGGTGGCCTTTTAAATCAAGTTCATTTAATATGAAATATGCTATGAAGGGAACTGCAAAATATGGCCTTTAAAATCAAGTGGCTGCTTATTCAAGGTGACCCCTAAGACAAGTTTGACTGTATTGAAGCAAATTTGACTTAACTGTATAAGAATGATTTATGGAAGGTCATTTACAAAGACTGCTTATTTTGGTTAGCTGCAACAAAAAGCACCGCCCCATCTGCAAAAATAGTTAAACAATGAACGGGAAAATCATATCATCGCCTCTAAAACCACTGAAGCAAATTTAAAAAAAAAAAACACTACATGAATGATGTTTTAGAGGTGCCAGTGTTGGAATATATAGTTTTACATTGGACTATATCAGAAAATCATCATTTTCACATCTGCTCTGAAACTATGGAAGCAAAATTTAATTAAACTGTATAGGAATTATGTATGGTGTATCCTATACAAAGATTGCTCATCTTAGTAAGATGCAGCAAAAACATGGCCTCCAGTGCAGAACATAGTTTTAAAAAAATTGACCCTATTGTTAAATATATTTTTATTATCTTCTTTAAAAATACTGAGGGAAATGTGTTCAAACTGTACTGTCTTGAATGATGTAGATGGATTTCCAATTGTTTTGATTTGATCTGCACTGAAGAGACATAAGTTGTTGAAATGCACATCTACAGAAACTAAATTAACAGTAATTTCAGTATTTTATTATTTATGAAGGGTTCCTTTTCATTTGAAACCTAGACCAGCTTGAAACAGTGTTCAATAAAGGACCTCTAGGGGAATCCTACCAGAGAATCATATTTAACTAAACCTTCTAGAAATAATGTGCAGAAGGTAATTTTTTTGCAGATGTTGCTTATTTCATCCAAGTCAGGTGAAAACCATGGTAAAACAACGGGATGACATGTACTATCATTTGACTCCATGGGACAGAATTTGAACTTGTTTTGTTTTGACTTTGCTTAAAGTCTGTTTCACTTCCTTTAGATAACGGAAATTTTACAATTTCTACTTTATTTGAACATTAATTTCTCTAAAGTTTTGCATGTAGATCAAGCTTGACCATACATAACTGAAAAATGGCTCTGTTACAATTAAAAACATGCAAAGATCGCTGTGTACATGTGGATTTTCCTTGTTTTTGTAATACAGATTAAAAAATCTAAGTGTTGGATTTTTCTATTTTGAGGGCGAACAGGCAGGAAAATTTAATCGATGGGTGAGATACATAAAGTCAACACTGCATCACCTGTCGACAGGTAAAAGGTGACACTACCCATGTCAGATTAGTCCATTCTCCGTGACAATTTTAAACATAATAGAGATTTTGAAAGAGTTGTTTTGCCTAAAAAGTGTATGATTTGTTAATAAGTATATACCGAATTTAGAGGTGTACGATGGTTTTATATTGTCATGCAAAATTTTGAGCCGAAATTTACAGAAATCCAGTCAGCAGAATGCAAAATCCATTATCTAAGGGAAGTGAAACAGAGTTTAGAGGTATTTTGTCATCTGAACAATGCAGGCTCAAAGATGATACATTATTAGGTGAATTATTAAGGTATCCTATATTTTTCAGACATGATGAACCAGGACAAGTAGGAAATACAGATAAAGTTGACTCAAATTCAAAATTGAAGTCATCCGGAAGTGAGCAAAAACCTAAAGGAAAATCATTCGTTGAACAAATTAAGAGGAATTTTTTACTTCCTACTAAAAGCAGTGCAAGCAAAACTAAGGATACTGGTTCTAAAGGAGACCAGAGTGTACCAAAAACCAACCCTGATATTAAAGCAAAAAACAAACCTGCACCAAAACCTCCAGCTCCTGCAGCAAAGCCAAAAAGTCAGACACCAGTAGGGAAAGAACAAACAAATACAACTCAACCACAGAGTTCAAAAGAACAAACAGAAACTGCTAAAATCAATGAACAGGCTGTGGTACTCAAGGACAAAGGAACAGTAAGCAGAACTGATGAGAAAGATAAATCTGTTGTTTTAAAAGACAAAGGTGTGGTGAGCTGCACTGACGAAAAAGTTCCTGATATAAAGAATATTAAAACTAAAAGACCTGCACCTTTACCAACATCAAGTCAATTAGAGGGAGAATCCGGACAGAAGGAATCTATCACGACACACCAAGATAGACAAGTTTTAGATCCAACAGGACAAAAATTATTAACTAAAAACAGTGGTGAGGCAGCAACACAGAAGTCTGTTGACAGCTCACAGAAGGACAATAATACATTCAGTAATATTAAAACACCTACCAGTCACTGTCAGTCAGATACATCAGACAAGCTCACTTTTACAAAACGCAAGTTATTCCCAGAATCCGCATCAGGTGGTTCTGATAACAGTTCAAAATCTTCCACAGAACAGGAAGGGAAAAATAAATTAAATATTCCGCAAAATCAGTGTGTATTAGATTTAGTCAAATCACCCATGGCAACAGGAAATCAAACCGAGGGTTTAGGCCCGTTGGAATATATATACGTCACTGACAATAAATTGAAATACATGAATCAGAATTTTGAGAAAGTCAATGCAAAAATGTATGATTACAAATGCGACATCAAGCTGAAAGTTGGTAAAGAGAATTACAAAGCTCATCGTGATGTCTTGTCAAAGGCAAGCGATTACTTTGCAGCCATGTTTTCATGTGATATGAAAGAAAGAGACCAGGATGTAATAGAGTTAAAGGAGATTAGTCCAAAAGGATTTTCAGCAATGATGGACTATTTCTACCACGGAAATGTCACTATTGATCCGAACAACATAGAAGATGTTATGGAAGCAGCTAGGTTCTTTCATAATGACTGGTTGCTTGAATGTTGTTGTGATTTTTTGATCCGCCATCTAAGTTTGGAGAATTATGCAGCTGTAATAACCTTAGCCGACAAATACTGGCTAGGAGATTTAAGATGGGATATTTTTAAATTCATTGGAGAAAATCTACCAAATCTGACACAACAAGAAAAATTTTATCAAAATTTATCTTTAGAACTGCTATTGCAATTTCTTATGGAAAACATGTATATTGAAGCTTCTGAAAGATATATTTTGGAAGTAATCTTGAATTGGGTGAAAGCAAACCCTGATGAAAGGAAGGAACATTTGTTGTCTTTGCTACGACAGGTTCGCTTTCCTCTTATGGAGCCTGAAGAACTTGAAACACTTCCGGATGAAATCATGGAAATATCGGAAATAAAGGATGCCGTAGAAGATGCTATTAATTACAATTTGAACTTGATGGGTCAATGTCTTAAAAAAGATGACATTTATTTTCAAAGAGGTGCCAGAACTGTGGTAGTTGTGTTATCCTTTAGTGAAGAAGGAAATGTCTTAGTATACAGAGATCCAGAAAAACCAGGATTTTTCGTTGAACAACTTGGTCCAACTGGACTTGATACTGTTGATTATCATGCTGTAAGCCAAGCTAAGCTAGGAAACTTCTTGTATGCCGCAGGTGGATATGACTGTAACTATTCTAGTACTAATCGTGTATTTCGATTCGACCCACGATATAGAGACTGGACAGAAGTTGGCTGTATGAATGAGTCGAGAGTTTCCTTTGCTATGTGTAGTTCTGATAAACAACTGTTTGTAGTTGGTGGAGTTAATCGTGTAGAAGAAGATGAGACAATTCTTGATTCCGTTGAGGTTTACACCCCAGAAGATAATTCATGGCGAAACCTTCAACCATTGCCAGTAAAATGTTGTGATGCAGCCATTGCTGTTCTTAATAATTGTCTCTATGTAACAGGAGGGATAAGCATAGATCCAAACGATCCAATCCCTTTAAACAATACCTGGTGTCTTGATCTCAGTAGCGATAGTGGATTTGAACAACGGCAACAACTCAGTAGCGATAGTGGATGGGTACCAAAGCAGGGACTACTTACAGGAAGACAAGGACATAGCATGATCCCACACAATGGAAAACTGTATGTTCTTGGTGGGTACACCTCTAAATCGGGGTTAATGAATTTCCAAGATTGCTGTACCAATGAAGTGTTCGACACTGAAACTAACCAGTGGACCGAAATAGCACCAACACCTGAGCAGTTTGGACATTTATATCGTCACAATGGAATCTGTGGTAACAAAATCTATGTAATGGGGTCACACACGCCTGTGGCAAATTTGTACATATATGACATTGAAGCTGATACTTGGGAAGAAGGTGAATCAATAGGGCCCAATATGCAGAAATTGGCCATTCTTGATGTAGCTTATCCTTATCATTAATTTGCTTAACAAATCACTGTTTTGTCAAATTCAGGGCTTCTTTCACACATCTATTGAATTTGTTTTCTAACAAAATTCATATTCCAATACAAAATGTACAATTTGTAATAAACTTTTAGTTTTTGTGTAAAAAAAAATATCATTATATATATATCAACCCTTTTCACTAATTGCCAAATTCAGTATTGTCCAAAGGGGGATAACTATGAATATACTGTAAACCGGGAAATTTTCGCGGCAGTTTTATTGTCGTGTTTGGAATGGAAGCATGAATATACTTTTCTATTATTGAACTCAATGGTCAACCATTTTGCAGCTTGAATTCAAAACTGCATGAACTAAAATCCTGTCAGTGTACTGCGAAATAAAGACGGTGCGAAAATATCCCGGTTTACAGTAAGACAAAGTTTAAATGTGAATTTTTGTACAGCAAATCAGTTTAAAACAAATTACATTTTTGGAGGGCATTGAAATTGTATGATACTAGTATATCAAGTATGTATGATTTAAATTTGATCAGGTAAGAGGATAGAAAAAAAAATTTCGGTGTGAACCTTCATTAATGACACTTGCATATCATAATATACCCCTAAAAACAAGAAAATAAAAAGACTTTGTTAACTTTAAATAATCATATGAATTTATTAATGTTTGTTAAATTTAGGATTTGTATTTTGTTAGGTTACCTACAAATTATGCTGTTTAATTAATTATTACAAATATTTTGTCATTTGGTTGTGAGAAATATGCTTTATATGTTTATGTGGTTGTCGTGGCTTAAGGTAGCATTTTGTTATATACATTTATATATTTTACTTGTTTTAACTAGTCTTAAAAGCTGAATTTGTAAATGTGTATTGATATTTTGTTATATTTCCAGACGTTTTGGGCTTTCGGCCCTAAAACACTTCAGCCTTACCATGTCGTTGTCATTAAGCCTCCGGGAAGAGAAGAATTGTTGTTGAATGTGTGGTTTAGTTAAATATTAAATTTGGGGGGGGTATTTTATTGTGAAGGGGAGATAATCTACATTTTTTGTATCATGTGAAGGCAGGAACTATATGTTGCATGGATGTGACACTACTAGTTAAATCTTTTATAATTGTCATAGAAACCTGTTTCTCCATTGAATTAGTTTGTATCCATTTCCGGATCATTTTCCGTCCTATGTACTAAGACTACTTCTTAATGATCAAGTAACTTTGATCTCAAATATTTTTCCTGTCTATATAAAGTATTTACCTTGTCCCTTGTATGTTTTTATTGGAATTTGTCAAATATCCGTAACTTGATCACCCAAAGGACCGAAGGAAACAGTTCAAGCTGGAGACGTATGTTTAAACTTGATCAAAGGGATAGGGAGAAGTATGTCAGACATCCATGGTGTTTGAGCTATTGTAGTTTTAGCCTTAAAAGTTATGTATTGTTGTATTTACATCAAACTTTGACTCCAAAATAAGAAACTAAATCAGTAACGTTGCTAGCTATGTACAGAAGTTACCGCTAATGTGTTTTTATGTCCCTGCAATATATAGTCTGTGGTGAAGGGCAAATAATCTACAAATATATAACTTTTTTGTTTTTTTTTGTTTGTTTTTTTATTTAATTATCATTTGATGTGTATTTTACATGTTTGTGTTATTAATTATTCATATTTTATTTATATCCAAACAAAAAATGCTAAGCAAAATAAGAAATATATTGCACTTATACAATAATGAAAAGAATCATCAGTTTTTATTCTAATTTGATTGCCCCTGAGATGTTAATAAGCATTCTCTACACTGTATGCTAATAATCTTTGTACATGTATTGTAATAAATGTTTTTATTTTCACCATTTATTAAAAAGGAAGCAAAAAGTATGTTGTATCATAGTTAGGGCCCCGCATTGAGATGCGGGTGCCCTATAGTTTTCACTTTGTCTGTCCGGCTGTCAACAATTTTTTTCGTCAAAGATTTCTTGGCTTGTATAAGTGGGAATGATTTGAAATTTGGTCTGAAGCTTGGAAATGATGAGTTGTATTGTGTAAGCAATTTTCAAGTTTGCCGGACTTCCACTTTCTGTTTGCCGATACTTTGATTTTTTTACTTTAACAAATTTTTCGTCACAGATTTCTTGGCTGCTACAGTAGGGAATGATTTGACATTTGGTCTGGAGCTTGGAAATGATGACTTGTATTGTGTAAGCAATTTTCACGTTTGTCGGGTATCCACTTCCTGTTTGCCGATACTTTAATTTTTTTTTCTCTGAACGAAATTTTTGTCAAAGATTTCTTGGTTTGTATAAGTGGGAATGATTTAAAATTTGGTCTGAAGCTTGGAAATGATAAGGTGTATTGTTTAAGTGATTTTCAAGTTTGTCGGACTTCTACTTCCTGTTTGCCGATACTTTGATTTTTTTTACTTTTAACAAATTTTTCGTCAGATTTCTTGGCTTATTCTGTGGGAAATGATTTGAAATTTGGCCTGGTGCTTGGAAATGATGTATAGTGTAAGCAATTTTCAAGTTTGTCGGGTATCCACTTCCTGCTTGCCGATACTTTAAATTTTTTTCTATGAACAAAATTTTCGTTACAGATTTCTTCGCTTCTTCAATAGGGAATTATTTGAAATTTGGTCTGAAGCTTGATAATAATGAGTTGTATTGTGTAAGCAATTTTCAACATTGTCAGGCATCCACTTCCTGTTTGCGGATACTTTGATTTTTTACTATCAACGAAATTTCGTTACAGATTCCTTGGCTTCTACAATAGGTAATGGTTTGAAATTTGGTCTGAAGCTTGGAAATGATGATTTGTATTGTGTGAGAATTTGAATCCACACTCATCTGATTTTTACTTTTGCCCAGAGTTTCAGGATCCAAATTGCGGGGCCCTTCCGACAACGCCAGTTTCGACAAGTTTTTACAAGTAATGTGCATTAAGATTAAAGCAGTAATTTTTCATAGGCTTTTTTTTCCAAATGAATTGTAAAAATTTGATTGAAACTACACCTTTTAACCAGTTTTTGGTTTCCCTTAGGGGAACATTTAATTTTTAGATTTACAAACAACAAATTTTGTATAACAGTAATGCCTAGTGAAGAAAGTGAACTGGTTTCTGGTATAATGTTGGTGTATAAATTTTTTAAAATTTTTTTCTATGAACAAAATTTTCGTTACAGATTTCTTCGCTTCTTCAATAGGGAATTATTTGAAATTTGGTCTGAAGCTTGATAATAATGAGTTGTATTGTGTAAGCAATTTTCAACATTGTCAGGCATCCACTTCCTGTTTGCGGATACTTTGATTTTTTACTATCAACGAAATTTCGTTACAGATTCCTTGGCAATACATACAATAATTCAACTTTTGTTCATAGAAAAAAATTTTAAAAAATTTATACACCAACATTTGTTTCATGAGTTTTAAATATTCCATCAGCATTTTGAAAAGTTGTCATATGTGATTGAAATGTTATAAATGAAGATGAATTAGAATTTAAAATAAAAAGTTAGATAGACTTACATAGCAAAGAAGTAATTAAGTAGATATCTGTAAATGTTGGTTTTAATAACAATGTAGTTACTGTGGTTTATTTCTGTGCCTTACTTATAGCTTATAGCTTGTCCTGATGTGTGTTGTGGCTATGTTCTATAAAATCTCTTGTGTTATTGTCTCGCCTGCGACGAAAGTCGCTGAAAGCGAGACATAGGTATAGCAATCTGGCGGCGGCGGCGTAAACTCTTTTCTAAAACCTTCATAACTTTTCAAGGGTAATACATACAAACATCATCTTTGGTCCACAGCACCACCAAGTGATGACCTTTCCAGCAGCATATATTTTGGATGACCTTGACCTTGTTTTCATGGTTCAATAAGCACATAAACATTGCGACATAGTTTCACATTCAAGTCCTTTTCTCAGGAACTATAATACCTAGACTTGTCATATTTGGTCTATAGTGATATCTATATGGGTACACGGCAGTCTGATACCTGTCGTGTTGCCTTGACCTCAATTGCATGGTTCAGTGAACTTAGAAAATCTGCGACATAGTTTCACATTCAAGTTGAATTCTCTGGATATGTAATACATAGAACCATAATATTAAGTGTATTGATGTATCTTAATAGGTGCATGCCAGTCTGCCACTTGTCATTTGACCCTGACCTCATTTGCACGGTTCAGTGACTTTGTAAATTTTGCGACATAGTTTTACATTCAAGTCAATTTCTGAGGCACTGTAATATATAGACATACTATATTTTGTCTATTGCTACATCTAGGTGGGTGCTTGCCAGTCTGACACCTGTCATGTAGCCTTGACCTCAATTTTATGGTTCATTGACTTTGATCACTTTTCTACTAGAATACTTATTTCTCTGTAACTAGAACACCTAGATTCATCATATTTGATATATTACATCTAGGTGGATGCATGCCAGTCTGACACCTGTCATGTATCCTTGACCTCAATTTCATGGTTTATTGACTTTGAACATTTCTTTACCGTAACACTTATTTCTCTGTAGCTATGATACCTAGAGTCATCATATTTGGTCTATTGATACATCTAGGTAGGTGCATGCCAGTCTGACAACTGTCATGTAGCCATGACCTCAATTTCATGGTTCATTGACTTTGATCATTTCTCTTTAACTAGAACACTTACAGGCATCATATTTTGTTTAATGCTACATCAAGGTAGGCACATGCCAGTCTGACACCTGTCATGTAGCCTTGACCTCAATTTCATGGCTCATTGACTCTGAACATTTCTTTACTGTAACACTTATTTCTCTGTAGATATGATACCTAGAATCATCATTTTTGGTCTGTTGCTACATCCAGGTTGGTGCATGTCAGTCTGGTACATGTCATGTAGCCTTGACCTCAATTTCATGGTTCATTGACTTTGATCATTTCTCTTCAACTGGAACACCAACAGACGTCATATTTGTTCATTTGTTCCAGGTGTGCTCATGCCAGTCTGGCGCCTGTCATGTAGCCATGACTAATTATGCATATACAGGCGAGACATTTCTGTGTCTACACTTGTATTAATACTGTACTCTTCACAAAATATTGAGATGCAGTGTTTCACTGAGTAAACAGTATGTGCCTGTCTATGACACTAAACAAGCATTTTCGAAAATGCTGAAAATGTGAATATTGTTTTAAAATAAATCAATGTTGTTTTATAGTAATATGTAGTGAGGCCACATCAAATTAATTAATATATTCTCATCCCCACCCGCCCCATTTTTTCTAAGCTCAATTTTTTTTTATTTTCAATTTTTCAGAAATTTTATTTAAATTTCTATCAATTTTAGTGAAAATCAGTAAAAAAATATAAAATGAAATCCTCCCACCCACCCCAGATTTTTTGTTACAGGTGAATGAGAATCTACAAATTAACTTGATAGGGCCTTAATTATAACGCAATGCAAGGCACAGTATCAACTATGTTACTTTTTCACTGCATCACTATCACTTTAAAATAAAAAAGAACAATAGATCTCATTGTAATTTTTAGAGATCCATATTTTATTACAGCATACTATGTATTTGTAATCCAACTTAAGTTTTTGTACATTCATGCTTTTGTCGGTTACATTGCAAATTTGATATAAAACTACTGAATAATAATGTCCGTGTATGTTTTATCTAGACTGAAAATTGATTATTTAAAAATTTTAGAAGCATGCACAGGAACAATAAAAGGCCATATGACCAATAATTGACATCATCTGGTGTCTGTCAGTGAATATCTGTCATCTGTCCATTGTCTAATCATGGTAAACATTTTTCAACAATTCTCATAACTCTAAAGGAGTTACTGATATAAAAAAATCTGACTGGTTTAAAATATAAATCAGCATAACATTTCTACTCTCCCTACAATTGAAACTAGGATATCCCATTTTGGACCTATTACTCTTTTTGGGTAAATTTTTAAAACTTTGCAGAATAATTCATCTCATTCTTATATATATATATATATTAACAAATAAGAGCTGATTACAAAATATTGAGCTTATCAAAATCTTCCTGCCCACAAATTTTAAAAAGATAAGACATATTGGCATTTTTATGGTGATTAAGTAATAGAGGGTACATAGTTTATCTGGGCAACTCCTATAGTAACATGTGTTTAGCGGGGGCATCATATGTGTCTTACAGACACAAATATTACTAAGAAATCCCAATTTGATTCAACCTTTCGCTAGGGCATGTCATCCTCTAGTTAAGTAAATATTTTTTGCTGCATTTTTACATCTTGTAATAGATCCCAAAAACTAAACTATAGGAGATAGAAGTTAACTTTAAAATACTTAAAGTTCAGCATCTCAAGTTTGAAATTACTAAAAAAAAATCTTCCTTTAGATATTTCAGTAAAAAAGGTCCAAATGTAAGATGAAGGGGTCGTAAATGAGAAGAAAATACAAAACTGGAGATGATATTGCTTTTTAGCTTGCCTATCTATAGCATGACCTATTGCCATCACTTGGTGTCTGTCATCTGTCCGTCATAAAAATTTCATTCATAGATTTCTTTTTGAAAGTACTGGCCAAATGGAATCAAACTTGGTCACAACAGTCAATAGATGGTTCTTTCCAAAACAGATGTATGTCAGGTCTGCGTGTCCAAGATTTCCACCAGTGGGGAATTTAGTTTAACATAGGACCCTAATGGATAAATCATTCAAAGATCTGTCTCCTCTGAAACTATCTTGCCATCTATAACCAGACTTTGGCACAATAGTTCTAAGATGGTCCCCTCCCAAAAAGGTTTCGTAATAGGTCTGCATGCCATTCAGGATACTGTCAGAGGGTAACATAGGTATGCATTTGGGCCTTTGGAAACACCTCCAAAGATCTCTGAAATCAGAAAGCTAATTAACACCACACTTTGGTCGCAATACATATTGCTCTTGGGTGGTCCCATTTAAAATTACGTCCTACAGGTCTCAGCATGCTATCCTGTACAGCAACCAACAGAGAACAAAGTTTAACATTTATCCTTCTGGGAAACAATTAAAGATCTCTGAAAATACTTTGCCTTTTATAACCAAACTTTGATGCAATAGTCCTTATATGGTTCCCTCAAAAAAGTTGTCTGTCAGGTTTGCATCTCAAGCTGGCCACTGGGGGAGCTTGAATACTTCAACAATGACATGGAAACACATTCAAAGCACTTGGCCAATTGGAACTGAATTTGATTATAGTTTTCCTTAAGTAGTTTGGAAATGTAAGCCATTAAGTAGTTTAAAAATGGTAACTAGAGGTCAATCCACAGTCCAAGATGACTCAGAAGAATCATAAATTAACATTAGATTCTATTGGGGAAAATGTTAGAGATCTAACCCTCTGAAATTACATGGTGATTTATAACCAAACTTTGTTGCAATAGTCTTTGGTATTTATCCTGCAAAAAGGGAAGCAAAGTGGACTGAATATTTCATTTCAGTTTTGATGTAACTTGGGGAAAAGCTGGTAAAAGACTGTTTCAGTCTGAAAATTAATCCCTGGTTGTAACCCATTTATACTGTAGCTATCTACCTTGATTATACAGCAAAAGTGGAGCATCATGACCTAATTTTTGTTCTGAGGTGGGATTGCTTTCTTATTTGCATTATGATGGCAGGATTTATGGCCAACATGCCATTTTAGTTTATTGTTAATATTGTTACATATTGTTATTTATATATATATGTTTACAGTTAGTTTTATAAACATTTTAAATAAGCCTTTATTACATTCCAAATGATCTTTATTCTTTATATTTGCTTTATATATATATACATACATTTTTAGTATGCCTACATTTTAATTTTTCTTTGGCATTATGTAGCTAAAAGCTTGCCATTAAATAATTTTAACAACTGCGTTATTTATTTCAGCTAGCATAAATAAATACATAAATACATGTATAAGGCTCAGAGTAAACCTCAAACACATATTTAACAACTTTGCTATGTTAAAGAGGAAGTCAAGCCAAGAAAACTTCTTGATTTAAATACATTTGAAAATGAATACCCAAGCAAACAGCCAGAAACCAAAGACTCTGTTATACAGTGGCAATGAATACCCAAACAAACAGCTAGAAACCAAAGACTCTGTTATACAGTGGCAATGAATACCCAAACAAACAGCCAGAAACCAAAGACTCTGTTATACAGTGGCAATACCAATGGAAGGTGAACTAAATGCCACAAACTAAAGCACTGGCAGTGCACAAAAAAACTGGAAGGGTCATTAAGTTCTTCCTAAGGGTAAGCATGATCTGCTCAACATGTGGAACCCATCACATAGCCAGCTGAAAATGTTAATGATTGTTGAAAGGTCTGTCAGGTAGCTGATGGAATGTCATTTTATGTCACCTGCATCAAGTGCAGGATAGACACAGAGGGATCACTATCAGTTGTCTTGTATCTGTCTGTTATCCAGTGCAGGATAGACACAGAGGGATCACTATCCGTTGTCTTGTATCTGTCTGTTATCCAGTGCAGGATAGACACAGAGGGATCACTATCCGTTGTCTTGTATCTGTCTGTTATCCATTGCAGGATAGACACAGAGGGATCACTATCCGTTGTCTTGTATCTGTCTGTTATCCAGTGCAGGATAGACACAGAGGGATCACTATCCGTTGTCTTGTATCTGT
>MJUU01033830.1:11406-27292 GCA_002080025.1 Modiolus philippinarum | reverse complement strand
TTCTGCATATGCGCATTTCGACAAATTATGTCTCATCAGTGCAGATAAAATCTAAACGTTTGGAAGACCATAAACTCAAAATGTTTAAAAACTGATAGAGAACAAATAACCAAAATGATCTAAATGTAAAGCCAAAATTTGCTAAGGACAGAGCTTTGCATGAAGGAGATACTCCTTAGTTTTCAATAAATTTAACAAAATTTTAGATATTGTAAGGTTTCAAAAAAATGATTGACTTTCGGGTCAGCACCGAAGTACTGACTACTGGGCTGGTGAATACCCTCGGGGACTAACAGTCCACCAGCAGTGGCATCGACCCAGTGGTAACAAATAACTAAATACCGAAGTTACTGTGAATTTAAAACCATTTTTAATGAACAATAGGCTTAACTGGGCCAACCCATTTCAGAAAAAGGGGCCAAAAAGAGGTTAAATTAGGCATTTTCATATTTGAATGCAGAATCTTTATTATTTATAGAATTGAGATAAGCACAAAAAAATTGGTCAGGTCAGATGTCAAGGTCAGAGGTCAAAAAGGGTTAAACTGGGTGTTTGGCCATATTTGACTGTAGAATCAGGGGGCATTTCTAGTGTTTCACAAGCACATCTTGTTTCATGCTTAAAATAATTATCTTATTTTGTAGGATATGTTGTATTCAGTACATTAAATTTTAGACCAGGAGACTTTCTGTTACAATATTTTGGAGAGAAAATAACAGAAGAGGAAGCGACAGTTAGAATGAAAAAATGCCATGCAGAAAATAATTTTTTTCTACACCTACAAAGGCAAGAAGTGGTGGTAAGAAGTTTTAATGTACTAGTACCATAGTTTCCGTGAATTATTTGCTTGATTGAAATTTTAATAGAGATGTTCTTGTGATTTTTTTATTGGAAACGTTGCGTAGAAACGCTTTCAAATGTCACGACCCTGACAGTTGAAATGCACTACAGGAGCAAGTGATCGAAGTTGCTCTAATCTTATAGTCAATTCATGGAATAAAAAGATGAGATTATATTAAAATGATATAATTCAGATAGATTTGAAAGAGTTTTATTTACAATAAAAAGAATGATTTAAAAAAAGACGATGCCCCCCTTTTTATACGACCGAGAAAATTTTGCGGTCGTATTATGTTATGGCGCAGTCGTCTGCGTAGGCGTCTGTTGCCAACATAACTTTGTTTCTAGTGGCTGGATCATCTTCAAATTTCAGTATGAGGTTTCTTGGCATGAAATTAATCCCGGGATTTAATTTCAGATTTGTGGCCCCACCCTTTTTAGAAAAAGGGGCCAAAAAGGGGTAAAATTGGGTATTTTTGTGTCTTTGGACAGTATAACTTTGGTTCTAGTGAACAGATCATTTTCAAATTTGAGCATGATGTTTCTTGGCACATGTATGCTTTAGCCCGGGTCATAATTTAATGTTCCTGGAACCGCTCGTTTTAGAAAAGGGACCAAAACGGGTTAAATTGGGTGTTTTCACATATTTGACTGTAGAATCTCAATTGTTTGTCGGACTTTGATGGGATTTCTTTCAGTAAACTCCTTAGAAAATTTCCAATCTGGAGTATGCTTAACAGATTTCACATGGCATGTACCGTTCACGAGATAAATGGGGCCCAAAAAGGGCGTATTTCAAAAATTTCAATTTTTAGCTAACCTGACCGAAAGGGTCAGGGTGAGCTATTGCCATCACTTGGCGTCCGTCGTCCGTCGTCCGTCCCTTAACTTTTCACATTTTCATCTTCTCTGAAACTACTGAAGCAAATTCAACCAAACTTTACAGGAATGATGTATGGAAGGTCCTTTACAAAGATTGCTCATTTCGTTCCGATCCGACAAAAAACATGGCCGCCATTGCGGAACGGAGTTTTAACATTGGACCCTATGCGAAAAATCACATTTTCATCTTCTGCTCTGAAACCACTGAAGCAAACTCAACCAAACTTTACAGGAATGATGTACTAAAGGTCCTTAACATTGATTGCTCATTTCGTTTCGATCCGACAAAAAACATGGCCGCCAGCACGGAACATGGTTTAACATTGGACCCTATGGGAAAATCCCATTTTCATCTTCTGCTCTGAAGCAGCTGAAGCAAATTCAACCAAACTTTATAGGAATGATGTATGGAAGGTCCTTTACAATGTTTGCTCATTTTGTTACGATGCGACAAAAAACATGGCCGCCAGCGCTGAACTTAGGTTTAACATTGGACCCTATGAGAAAAATCACATTTTAATCTTCTGCTCTGAAACCACTGAAGCAAATTCAACCAAACTTTACAGGAATGATGTACTAAAGGTCCTTAACAATGATTGCTCAATTTGTAACGATCCGACAAAAAACATGGCCGCCAGCACAGAACATGGTTTAACATTGCACCCTACGGGAAAATCACATTTTCATCTTCTGCTCTGAAACAGCTGAATCAAATTCAACCAAACTTTACAGGAATGATGTATGGACGATGTTTTACAATGATTGCTCATTTTGTTCTGATCCGACAAAAAACATGGCCGCCAGCGCTGAACTTAGGTTTAACATTGGACCCTATGGGAAAAATCACATTTTCATCTTCTGCTCTGAAACCACTGAAGCAAATTCAACCAAACTTTACAGGAATGGTGTACTAAAGGTCCTTAACAATGATTGCTCATTTCGTTTCGATCCGACAAAAAACATTGCCGCCAGCACGGAACATAGTTTTACATTGGTCCTATGGGAAATTCACATTTTCATCTTCTCCTCTGAAACCACTGAAGCAAATTCAACCAATCTTTACAGGAATGATGTATGGAAGGTGTTTTGCAAAGATTGCTCATTTCTTTCCGATCCGATAAAAAACATGGCCGACAGCGCAGAACTTAGGTTTTACATTGGACCCTATGGAAAAATTCACATTTTCTTCTTCTCCTCTGAAACCGCTGAAGCAAATTCAACTGAACTTTACAGGAAGGATGTACTAAAGGTCCTGAACAAAGATTGCTCATTGTTACAAATCCCTGTCAAATATGTTTACATTACAAGTTTTTCAGTAGCTTTCTAAAAAAGTAATTGGTCATTAGCATTTCAATTTATTCAGCAATGTAGATTAGTTATGTTATGTTAACAGGATTCCATGTTTGCATTTACTTGTGGAACAGTGAAATTGATTTTTATGCCCCCGAATCTTTAGATCGGGGGCATACTGTTTTTGTCCTGTCTATCTGTCTGTCTGTATGTCTGTCTGTCTGTCCACAACTTTAACCTGGCTCATACCTTTTAAACCAGATGTTGTAGGACCTTCATATTTGGTATGTGTATTGATCATGTGAAGCTGAACATTATTATGCAAATTTCACTAAGGTCAGGTCGAAGGTCAAGGTCACAGAGGTCAAAAGGTCAAAATNTGAAACAACTGAAGGGATTTCAACTAAACTTTACAGGAATGATGTATGGAAGGTCCTTTACAAAGATTGCTCATTTCGTTCCGATCCGACAAAAAACATGGCTGCCAGTGCGGAACTTAGGTTTAACATTGGACCCTATAGAAAAAATCACATTTCATTTTCTGCTCTGAAACCACTGAGGCATATTCAACCAAACTTTACAGGAATGATATACTAAAGGTCCTTAACATTGATTGCTCATTTCGTTTTGATCCGACAAAAAACATGGCCGCCAGCACGGAACATGGTTTAACATTGGACCCTATAGGAAAATCACATTTACATCTTCTGCTCTGCAACAGATGAAGCAAATTCAACCAAACTTTACAGGAATGATGTATGGAAGGTCCTTTACAATGATTTCTCATTTTATCACGATCCGACAAAAAACATGGCCGCCAGCGCTGAACTTAGGTTTAACATTGGACCCTTTGGGAAAAATCACATTTTCATTATCTGCTCTGAAACCACTGAAGCAAATTCAACCAAACTTTACAGGAATGATGTACTAAAGGTCCTGAACAATGATTGCTCATTTCGTTACGATCCGACAAAAACATAGCTGCCAGCACGGAACATGGTTTAACATTATACCCTATGGGAAAATCACAGTTTCATCTTCTGCTCTGAAACCACTGAAGCAAATTCAACCAAACTTTACAGGAATGATGTATGGAAGGTCCTTTACAACGATTGCTCATTTTGTTCCGATTCGACAAATCTGCTCTGAAACCACTGAAGCAAATTTAACCAAACTTTACAGGAATGATGTACTAGGGGTCCTTAACAATGATTGCTCATTTCCTTCTGATCTGACGAAAAACATGGCCGCCAGCGCAGAATTTATGTTTTACATTGGATCCTATGGGAAAAATCACATTTTCATCTTCTGCTCTGAAACCACTGAAGCAAATTCAACCAAACTTTACAGGAATGAAGTACTCAAAGTCATTGACAATGATTGCTCATTTCCTTCTGATCTGACAAATAACATGGCCGCCAGTCATGGAACTAAGGTTTAACATTGGATCCTATAGGAAAATTTACATTTTCTTCTTCTCCTCTGAAACCGCTGAAACAAATTCAACCAAACTTTACAGGAATGATGAACTGAAGGTCCTTAACAAAGATTGTTCATTTTGTTTTGATTCAATAAAAAACATGGCCGCCAGCACAGAACAAAGTTTATTTTGGCTCATGGGAAATTCATATAAAAAAACATGGCCACCATACAGAACATCGAAAAATCCTGCTGTTCAGCATTTTGTCAGGTGAGCGATACAGGCTCACTGTCTGAGCCTCTAGTTTAATTTTTAGTCTGATTTTGATGCAGTTCTTTGCAATGGATCCCTTATCAAAAATTAACATGGCGCTGCACAGCCAGAGTTTTGATAACGTGTTTGCTATCCGAGCTATGTGGGGCCTATCGGGCCAAAATTGCAAATTTGTAGATTACCTTAAATTTTTATTTTTCATCTGATTTCAATGGATTTTTTTTCTTTAGATTCCTCTCATTGTAAGCTTTCAGTAGTATGTCAACAAATCTTTCCGTTTCTTAGCTATAAGGGGTCAAATGGGCCAGAATTGCAATTTTTAGAAATATGTGAAATCTTTATTTTAGATCAGATTTTGATGGGATTTTTTTTCTTTGGATTCCTCTCAATGCAAGCTTTCAGTGCTATTTAAACAGATTTGATGTAGCTCTTACCGTTTTCGGGCTATAAGGGGTTAAAGGGGCCAAAATTGCAATTACGTGTCTTAGAAATATGTGAAATCTTTATTTTTCATTAGATTTTGATGGGATTTTTTTCCTTGCATTCCTCTCATTGCAAGCTTTAAGTAATATTCAATCGATTTGGCGTACCTCTTATTGTTTCCGGGCTGTAAGGGGTCAGAGGGGCCAAAATTACATCTGATTTTTCATCAGATTTTGATGGGATTTTTTCTTTGGATTATTCTCATTGTTAGCTTTATTTTCACTATTTTGTGTCCAGTTAATTATTATATCAAGCTTTTTTTGTGTCCATCTAATTACTGTGTCAAGCTTTTTACTCTGTCCACATCTTTAAATTACACTTGTTCAATTTCAGTGGTCGACATGCTGCAGTCGTATCATGCTGCGCTCTAAATAGCCCTTTATTGGTTTATCTAATTACTGTGTCAAGCTTTTTACTCTGTCCACATCTTTAAATTACACTTGTTCAATTTCAGTGGTCGACATGCTGCAGTCGTATCATGCTGCGCTCTAAGTAGCCCTTTATTGGTTTATCTAATTACTGTATCAAGCTTTTTACTCTGTCCACATCTTTAAATTACACTTGTTCAATTTCAGTGGTCGACATGCTGCAGTCGTATCATGCTGCGCTCTAAATAGCCTTTTATTGGTTGGTGCACTCGAGTTAGGCCATACTGGGGTAAAACCCGAGGAGTTTTGAAAAGAACAGATACCTAAAAATATCACGTCTGTTGGGAGAATTTAACAAATCGGTATTAAAAGTAGGGATTTACCTCCACTTCTGTCCGGTTGGGTCTCGGGGACCCACTTTATACATTTTACTGGATCCAGCTAAAAAATTGTGGGTTCCGGAAGGTCACATAAATTTTACTTAAAACCAAAGATACATGGTATCATGCTGATATATGTGTAAGTTAAAAGAAAGCAAGTTTGTGATGTGTTTTTTGTCAGCTCACCTGGCCTTAAAGGCCATGTGAGCTTTTGCCATCACTTTGAGTCCATCGTCCGTCCGTCCGTCCTTCCGTCAACCTTTTCAAAGATCATCTCCTCTGAACCTACCAAGCCAATGTAAACCAAATTTTGCCTGAATCATCACCAGGGTATGTAGTTTAAAAGTTATGGTCGATTAGGCCGAGGATCAAACAACATGGCCGCTGTTACTAAAAATAGAGCATAGGGGTAAATTGCTTTTTTTTTGCAAATAATTCAAAATCGTGACAGATATCGAAAATCTGATAGGGTAAAACTGATCAGCATGATAAGATCTACCCACCGGCAATTTTGAAGAAAATAGAAAAAACCGTCTCTGAGTTATTGCCCTTTTTCTGCAAAATTTTCAAAATTTTTGGAGTTTTCGTCTTATACAATTAAAAATGGTAGAAAATACAGGTAAAGTCTAAATTACAAAAATGTTGAGCATATCAAGATCTACGTACCCTGCAATTTTGCAGAAAATCTTAGTACACGTATAGGAGTTATTGCCCTTTTCTTGTCAAATTTTTACGAATTTTATATACTTTGTCGTATATTTCAAAAAGTATTCAAGATAGAGGTTAATTATGAATTGCAAAAATGTTCAGCATGTCAAGGACTACATTTTACATATGTCCAGCAGGTTCCTACATCATGCAAGATGGCTGCCAGCGGGGAACAAAGTTTAACATTGGACCCTACGGAAATCCTTATGATAAATTAACATGTTGCTTATCAATTAGATTTTTGATAATTTGTTTCTTTTCAGAGCCATGAGGGGCCAAAATGGGCCAAAGGACAAGGTGCGATAAGGGGTTGATTTGGCCCAAGATTTCAGTGAATTTCTAAGTTGCACCTCAAGATTTTCTTTCATGTTCGTTTCAAAGTTGGGATCCCATTTACAGAAAAAATACAAAAGTTAGAACAAATGACGTCACAATAAGTACAGTTCTGACGTCATGAAAAGGCTACTTTGAGCATTTTCATAAAAATATACCGAATTTTGCAGATTTTCGAACAGTTTTCCTAACCGGAAATATCGAGCACATTCAAGAACCAATTAGATAATTTACCAACTTATTGGTACAAACGAATTGAACCTCTCATATTAATATTTTTCTGGTTCTTGCATGTGCTCAATGTTTAATATTCAGAAAAAGCAGTCAAAATTGGTCAAATTTGTCATTTTTCGACAAAATCTTCAATTTGTCCCTTCTTCTACACTCAAAAACTCCGTAATCATACTAAAATATTTGAGAAATGTTACTGTTTACTGAATAGCCATACCCATAGAATATTTCAATGAGAAAATTCTGTGAGTTCAACTAAATTTATTTTTCAGGCCAAATAAGGCCCTTATCACCCCTACTCCTTTCAAATGCGCATATCACCTAAATTTTATTTATTTTTTATCAGATTTTGATGGGATTTTTTTCTTTTGATTTTTCTTGTTGTAACCTTTTGGTAGTATGTCAACAGATTTTGTGTAACTCTTACTGTTTCTGAGCATAAGGGATTTAAAGGACTAATTTTTATGTTTCTTAGGCCTAATTTGTGTCCAGCTGATTACTGTGTCAAGCTCTTTACTGTGTCCACATTAACTTTAAAATACACTTGCTCAAATTTCAGTGGTCGAAATACTGCGGTAGTATTATGCTGCGCTCGGCTTAGCGCTTTATTTCAAAGATCTTCTCCTCTAAAACCACTTGACCAATTAGAACCAAATATCATCACAATAGTCCTTAGGTGATCGCCTTTAAAAGTTATTCCGTAAGGTTCACACCTCATCCAAGAGGACTCAGTTCGAACCAAACCTACTCACAATGGTACTTTGATGGACCCCTGTAAAAATTAGGTCTGGCAGGTCCAGGTTACATTTTCAAACATGTTTTCTTTTCAGCAATATGTATCACCTAGATTGTAAGGGGAATCTCTGCCCATTTTTTTTTTTGAGAGGAGGTCCGAAAGGCTTTGTAATGGATAGCCCAGCTTTCAGTTGCCATGGAAACCAAACCAGAAAACTGAAATTTTAGATTAAAAAAAACATTCTGCTACATGTTATGTTTTGATTTCAACAATATGTATAATCTTGATTATAAGTGGAACACCTGCCTAAATAAGTTTTAAAGGGGTCTTGTAGTGTTTTAAATTCAGCAGTTCGTATAACCTAGATTATAAGGGGAACCCCTGCCCAAAATTTTTGTGAAAAGTGGTCTGAGATTGGTTGTAATGGATAGTGCAAGTTTTGGTTGTCATAGAAACTAAACATGGAAACTAATTTTTTTGAAATAAACTTTTTCTGCTAAACTCATGTTTTGATTTTGGCAATATGTATTAACTAAATTATAAGGGGAACCCCTGCCCAAATTTGTCTTCAGAGATGGTCTCAAATGCGTTGTAATGGAAGTTGAAGTTTTGGTTGCCATAGTAACTAAACCAGGAACTGTTTTCTGCTACACTAATGTTTCCATTTCAGCAATATGTATATTGGTAATAGTTTGCTTAATCTTGGCAACTAGAAGCCAGGTGAGCGATTAAGGGTCCTAGGAGCCTCTGGTTCTGTTTTTACCCCAGCCCGAAGTCATGGTGCCATTAAACAATCCAGTACGTCATTCTGGAACAATGTTTTTTTTTCGACTTCCCATTTACCTGACTTTCAACTATTTGTTTGCTCTCGCTTTTCTCATTATTTTTTTAAGCGGCTGCCGAAATCTGACGAGGCATATTTTATTATTTCTTTTTCTGACAGTGTGTGCGCGTACATGTATGTCTGTGACTAATAACGGTAACATTCGAGGGAATTCCGAAAATGAATTTTAAAATAGAAACAAATTGTTTAGTGTTTCTCGTTGATATTAAAGATTAAATAATATTCTTTGATGGGAATTGAGCAGATACATGATTCTACATAACTTGGTGACAGATTTACATAACAGTCTCAAAGATGGTTATTTTTGTGGATTCTACCAAGCAACCATACAGTGTGAAACGGTTTAAGTGAAATGAATCATTTCAAATAATTTGATTGCAAAAATTTTTGATTCCAGTTGTGGTAAAACTCCTGACACTCTCAAAGACAGGGTATTTTTTTAATTCTACCTACTGGTATCTTTTTGGACATAAATTTATTGAAATCCGTCATTTACAATAACTATATTTCAAAAGTAATGCAATTCCAGTTTTGGTTAATTTCCTGGAAGTCTTAAATACTAATTGTATTTGAAATTCAACATGTAACCATAATTTTTTGCGATGATAAAAGCAATTTGATGGAAAATCAAGGTTTCAAAAATAAATTATTAATAAATACTAATTAGTTTTCATTGTAACGATTTCACTTATTGTAACATGAGCAGTAAGGGGATGGCTGATCCCACAAAACCGACACTTTTCAAGCACTGACTGTGTCCTTATATTTCTTATCTTTTCATACTAGTAACACTAAAAAAATACCTTTTTTAATTTGGCAGCGCCTTTTACAAGGTACATATTGTTTATCTTTTATTGTCTCCCCGAACAGCATGAGGGTATAATGTCATGATCAATATTCAATCAGCAAAAATGTCAATGGCTTAAGCAGCAAAGATTCTGTCTCATGAAAGCATGCTGCTCATTTGTTAATCATATATATATATATATATCAATTTAAGCATTGATGCTCAAGAATCCCATGATAGACTTGGCGAGATGATAAATGATTCACCAGATAATACATGTAATTCAACAGTTAAACTGAAGGTCTTTGGCAATTCTGAATACTTATGCGTGTATGCAATAAAAGACATTAAGCCGGGAAAAGAAATTCTCTACAATTACAGAGATGACGAAAATTTGTGATGGAGAAATAAGGTATACATGAATGCTTTGAAACATTTTTTTCAAACTACACTAAATTCTAAACCTTATTTACCTGAAGTGTAAAAGTGCAAAAGGAATGAGCTGAATGTGCCAGCACAAGGTCAAGGTCACGCATGAAGGTCCAATGTTTTAGCCTCAACTTTCTGATACATTTTTGTGGCCACTTCTAATTTCCTACAGGCTTCAAGATATTTTATTGAACTTAGTGTAAGACTGATTTAGTTTAGATGCATAAACCAGGAGGTTGCATCATTAAATCAAGGTCTAGGGTGCTGTAGTTTGAAAATATTTTGCCAACATTAATGGCAAAAATGTTGAAAACCTCAATTCGTTGCATTGCAGTAGGTATCTCTTGTTTTTGTCTGCACTGCAAAGCGGAGCGAGACAAAGGGATTTTTTTCCGTTTGTGGTGTAAGTTTTATGTTAAAGTATTATGAGCACCTCCATATCTCAGGAACTATAGGTCCTTGGGTTGATGAAACTTGGTATGCATATGCCCTAGTAGCAACTAAGCAGAGTTGCATCCCCACCTTTTGACCTTGAACTTNCATCATTAAATCAAGGTCTAGGGTGCTGTAGTTTGAAAATATTTTGCCAACATTAATGGCAAAAATGTTGAAAACCTCAATTCGTTGCATTGCAGTAGGTATCTCTTGTTTTTGTCTGCACTGCAAAGCGGAGCGAGACATAGGGATTTTTTTTCCGTTTGTGGTGTAAGTTTTATGTTAAAGTATTATGAGCACCTCCATATCTCATAAACTATAGGTCCTTGGGTTGATGAAACTTGGTATGCATATGCCCTAGTAGCAACTAAGCAGAGTTGCATCCCCACCTTTTGACCTTGAACTTCAGTTTTTCGGTCGAGTGACTTTGGCAACTTTCAGTACACAGCAATGTTAATGTTTTATTAGCACCTTCATATCTCAGTAACTTAAGTCCTAGTTTTTATGAATTCTGGTATGTGCTTGCCCCAGTAGCAGTGAAGCACAGCTGCTTCCCCATCTATTGATCTCAACCTTGATATTCTGGTTGAGTGACTTTTACAATTTATGTTGGTGGTAGCAGGGGAGACATACTTTAATGGCTGTAGACAGGGCGAGCTTTTGCGGTCACTTTTCATACGTTGCAACTCTTCCTTTAAAGAACTTCTTCTTGATAACCACTGAATGGATTTAAATCAAACATGACATGAATGTTACTTTTGAGGTGCTGACCAAGTGTTGTTACATGTACTTTGGTGCTAATCTGTCATCCAGCATGGCCGCCTCGGGAAAATTGATTAAACAGCGTTGGAAACAACAGCCTTCCCGCCTGTCCGCCCGCCCACTCGCCTGAGGCACACTGATTTTGGACATTGCAGGCTAAAATTTTCAAAAATTTATATAAACATATAGCAAATATATTGAAATTTTGAATTCAGGACAGGCTAGAATTTGGAGCAAGTTTCCAACCCTGAATTTAACGTTAGACCCTATGGGAAATACATACAAATATTTTCTTCTAGAGAACCGCTGAATGGATTCAAACCAAACATGACATGATTGATACTCATGAGGTGCTGACCAAGTGTTATTACTTTGGTGCTTTGGTGCTGATCCGTCATCCAATATGGCCACCAGCAGGGAACTTAGTTTAACATTGGACCCTAAGGAAAAATGCATACAAAGATATTCTTTTAGAGAACAAATGAATGGATTTAAACCAAATTGGCATGAATGATATTTATGAGATGATTGCCAAACGTTGTTACTTTGATGCTGATCCTTAATCCAACAAGGCCGCCAGTGGGGAACTTAGTTTAACATTGAAACCTATGGGAAATGCATACAAAGATCTTCTAGAGAACTGCTGAAGGGATTGAAACGAAACATGACTTGAGTGTTACTTATGAGATGCTGACCAGTGTCGTTACTTTGGTGCTGATCTGTCATCCAACATGGCAGATAGCAGGGAACTTAATTTAAAAGACCCTATGGGAAATGTATACAAAGATCTTCTTCTGGGAACCTATTAATGGATTTAAACCAAACATGCCATAAATGATACTTATGAGCGGTGCTGACCAAGTTTTGATACTATTTTGCTTATCATCCCTCATCCAAAATGGCAACCAGCTGGGAGCATTGTGTTTTTACTGGACAATATGGGAATTACATCGAAAAATCTTTACTTCTGAAACAACTTTTTTATTAGAATCAAACTTAGGCACAATGCATTTTAATGGTCCTCTCTAAAACAGAGTCTTGCAGGTCTGCACTTTATCCAAGAAGGTAGCCAGTGGGGAACAAAGTTTAATATTCAAGTAAATTCAAAGAATCTCCTCCTCTGAAGCCATTTAGACAGTTGGAAATAAACACACAATAGTGGGCATCTGTCCCTTATCCAAGAAGGCAGTCAGTGAGTGGATCAGTCAAACCACAAAATTTGGTTGCCAACAAATGGGTAATTTCCCATTGATTTGTATGGTAGAGCTGTCCAAACAACGAATTCATGAATTCACAAACATGTAACTTGTGCTCAATCCACGAAAATTGATACACAGGGGGGTTAAGTAGAAATTCAAAACAGACAAGTTTTACAGCCCTTAAAGGACATCAATTTTTCCAGACGGTGTAATTTCGCTGTTTAATGTTCTAGTTTTTGTTTTCCAACAAAGTTTATATCTCTCATGCCCCGATCCGTGATTCTGGACCTTCACGATAAAGTGAAAGTAGTCATGTGACAGTCTTTATTTAGAAATAGACAAATATATATATAAAAGCGTAAAGGGCAGTGGCAAGCGGCCCATGTTCAAGTTCAATGAAAATTGTTTGTGAATTGTTGTTTCATATATTACACGTAAATCACTGTGGCAAGAAATAAAACTGCGCAATAAAGTATAAATTATCGTTCAAAGCTGCTTCATATGCAAAATCGCACCTTCCTCTAACATAATCCGTGTTTTTATAATACAACTCCGAAAATTTGATTCTTGCCACAGTGAAAATTTCAAAGTCTTTGTCGCAAGGAAAAATATCAGCACTCGAAAGTTTTGCTGCATAGGGCGCTTGCCACTGCCCTTTTAGCTTCAACATGGTGTTCACGATTCCAAGTTCCATTTTACATGTTTACAGTGGAAGTAAAGCGCAGTGATGACCTTTGTTTCTGTTCTGGTTGGTTCCTCCGGGAATGCAGATTACTTTGTTGGAGACGTGGTGGTATGATAGGGATGATTTACACGTGATACGTTTTCTCTGAATCACCTCATATTTGTGTCTCATTGACCTTTTGATACCACGGAACAATCAAATTATGAATTATGACGTCATGTTTTATACATCTGTGTTTTACACACTGCAAAAATCGCGGTACCGGATGACAAATAACATCTTAACATATTAATCTGGCGGAAAGTATACTAGGTTCTCATCATATCGTGGTATTGACGTTCATTTCAACCAATTTTTCAATTGTGACGTCACGGGTTCTACGTAGCTACGTACCACGATAATATGAGCTACCAGCCAAAAAGGGGGAGGGGGTTGGGTCCATCACACTCGGGAATCGTGGGTTTCATTGTTTTTCTGGTCGTCAGAAAGTTGGATTAATATATCTAGTAACTTAAAAAGTCCAATGTAGTCAGAACACCCAAGAAAATATTTCACATGCAATATTTCTCTATATTTCATGAATTTAACTTCATGAAGCAATAATTTTTCCCACTATTAAATTTAGGTGTTTTTCCCTATACTTTAAACATTGAATAACCATTATCAAATTAAGATGCAACTTCAGTACAAGACCAAAATACAAAAATGTCATTATATATTGAGTACTAACCGGTACTTTATAAGTGTGATTCCTGATTCACCAAGTAGAAAAAATGTGAGGTGTAATTATCATTATTCCCTATCTGGATTTCAAGGAATTCCCTTTCCCAAAATCCTGGATATATTTTTTTTTTGACTTCACCATTTGAGGGCGGGAATTTATTTTACAAATGCTCTTCAACAATTTCATTTTCCTGTTTCACATCATCCTTTCCCATTTCACGAACACTTTTTTGTGACAATCCAATTTCCTGCTCACTTTAAAAAGCCAATCTCACTTCCCGCTTAAACCCCTGTTGAGATATACTTCAAGTGAACAGAGAGCTGATAAATTATTATACAAAACAAATGTGAGGTATGTTGGTCCCCACAGTGATTTTTTTTAATACCAATATCTCTTGAAAATATACAAATTTTCACTACAGTATAAGATCACACTGGAAGTCCCTTCCCAAAATCTCACCACATTTTTCCCAATTCTCAACTTTACTGTTTCATATGTAAGAGAAAATATTTAACAAAGTCTGAAACAAACTGCTCTTCCCAAGTTTAAGTGAGTTCTGAGTTCTGTTTTCCCTAGGTCATATGCCTTGTATTTCCTTAGTTTTTACCAGTACATGCATTTTGAATTATAATTCTACATCATGCATAGTATTAAAATGAAAAAAAAATGTAATACCAACTTCCTGCTTACAATCCAGTCAAGACTTTTATAACAGTATTCTGATTTAAATGTTTTCAGTACAGTGTAGAATCCAAAATGTTTCAATAAAGTCTTCTTGTGTATTGAACAAGCAGGATCCCTCTAAATTATGGTATTATGATTCTTGAAAATGCTCCTAAATTAGGTATATTACATGTTTCTGTATTCCATGGTTTTATGGAAGCGTGATTTTGTGAAATCGACCTTGCCTTACATCAAATCTGTTGATACAACTGCTCCTAAAAAGTTGAGTTTTCAGTGTTAGTTTTTTAAAGTTGGAAGGTTTCTATAGCTGGTTTGTTTTTTGCAATAAATAACAAAAGGCTATGCCTATATACAGGGCTCTACATTAAGGCTTGTCCGACTTGTCCATACCAGTCCAAATTGCACTCGGACAAGTAAATTTTATAACTACTTGCCCAAAGGACAAGTGAAAAATTCAAATAAAATTAAATTTTGCACTGTTTGGACAAGTAAGAATTCATTTCGGACAAGAATATTTTAAGTTTACTTGTATGATGGACAAATACCAACAAAAGTTTATGTAGAGGCCTGATTTACGACCCAGCATGTCGACCACTGAAATTTTAATGTCGAGAAAATATTTCACATGCAATATTTCTCTATATTTCATGAATTTAACTTCATGAAGCAATAATTTTTCCCACTATTACATTTAGGTGTTTTTCCCTTTATTTTAAACATTGAATAACCATTATCAAATTAAGATGCAACTTCAGTACTAGATCAAAAGGACAAAAATGTCATTATATATTGAGTACTAACCGGTACTTTATAAGTGTGATTCCTGATTCACCAAGTAGAAAAAAATGTGAGGTGTAATTATCATGATTCTCTATCTGGATTTCAAGGGATTCCCTTTCCCAAAATCCTGGATATA
The DNA here is from genome assembly GCA_002080025.1 of Modiolus philippinarum. Classification (NCBI taxonomy): domain Eukaryota; kingdom Metazoa; phylum Mollusca; class Bivalvia; order Mytilida; family Modiolidae; genus Modiolus; species Modiolus philippinarum. The sequence continues at coordinate 11,883 of MJUU01033830.1, read as the reverse complement.
TTTTTTTCGACTTCACCATTTGAGGGCGGGAATTTATTTTACAAATGCTCTTCAACAATTTCATTTTCCTGTTTCACATCACCCTTTCCCATTTCACGAACACTTTTTTGTGACAATCCCATTTCCTGCTCACTTTAAAAAGCCAATCCCATTTCCTGCTCACTTTAAAAATCCAATCTCACTTCCCGCTTAAACCTGTTGAGATATACTTCAAGTGAACAGAGAGCTGATAAATTATTATACAAAACAAAATGTGAGGTATGTTGGTCCCCACAGGGATTTTTTTTAATACCAATATCTCTTGAAAATATTCAAATTTTCACTACAGTATAAGATCACACTGGAAGTCCCTTCCCAAAATCTCACCACATTTTTCCCAATTCTCAACTTTACTGTTTCATATGTAAGAGAAAATATTTAACAAAGTCTGAAACAAACTGCTCTTCCCAAGTTTAAGTGAGTTCTGAGTTCTGTTTT
>MJUU01033829.1:22278-43900 GCA_002080025.1 Modiolus philippinarum | reverse complement strand
GGGGAAAATGTCACAATAATCCTAAGGATGATTTGTCATGCAAAAAAATTTTTTTGGGGCGCAACCCCGGTTAGGCGTTTTTGACCCCTAAATATGCAAATTTCTCAAAGTTATCGGAATTGCATGAAATTTGGTTTCCAGGTAGCTTTCATGACCCTGATTACAAATCTGGGGTCAAAAAAATTTTTGTCCGCCATTTTCAAAATGGCCGCCATTCGAAATTTTGTTATCGCGATATCTCGGAAACGATAAAAAATTTATGAAAACATTGTGTTGCAAAAATACTCCTCTCATAAAGATCTACATTTCTGGTTGGTCAAAAAAAATTTTTGTCCGCCATTTTCAAAATGGCCGCCATTTGAAATTTTGTAATCGCAATATCTCGGAAACGATAAAAAATTTCTGAAATGAAAATATCGCAAAAATACTCGTCTCATTGAGATCTACATTTAATTCAATAAAATGAAAACTGTGCGTTGAACGGTTTCTGAGTTATAGCCCTTGTCGCGTTTTGGTAAATCTTTTTTTTCGCGAATAACTTTTAAATGCTTACAGATCATATAGTAAACATATATGTTTAAAGTGATCAGTAAGAAAAGACCTTCAATTTGAGTACCAGATTGAAGATCATTGGTGACCTTTGACCTTGACCTTTGACCTTGTTAGGGGATAAACTCAGAAACCATAAATGATAGCTGAAAAAGTATATCAGCAAAAATGTTCAGCATGTCAATGGCTATATTTGTCTCATTTGGACCGAAACTCTCCGATGACTCCCTAAAGAGTTATTGCTCTTGACGCGTTTTGGAAAATGGTTTTTCACATATAAGTTTTAAACCGTTATAGATAGTATAGTCAAGTAACATATCAGATTAATCAGAAAGAAGAGACCTTCATTTTGAGCACAAGGTCAGAGGTCATCAAGGTCATAAGTCAAGGTCATAGCCAATTTTAGGGATTTTTTTCAGTAAAATCACCAAAAAAGGTAAGAGATAGGTGATTAAATGTAGTTGAAAAAGTTCAGAACTCTTGTTTACATCATATTTTTGACTAGAATAGACAATAAAATAAAAAAAATAACATGTAATCATGATGAAAACTGGTGAAAGACCTTGCAATTGTTCTCTGAACAATTGACTTTTTAATTATATCTATATTTTCATTTTGTTTCTCCGTATATCTGAGTGGAACAAACTGTTATTTAACTTCAAATAGATCAAAGATTTTGTTCAACAGAATAATTTTGCTTTTTGTTACATATTTGAAGACATATTTTGATTTATTCAGCGCTGAAACAGGAAAAATATATTTTTTCAACTTTTCAAAGCAAATACTTCCCAATAACGTATTGAATTCAAAATTAATTTTATTTTTCGGGATATATCATTTATTTTTCTTACTTTTCATACCACAATCACGATTTTGTGTTCTGTCATTATCGAGAAAACTACGTTCAAATGGAGGTAGTCAGAGAAAAAATGATACGATAAAAATCAGCTGCATGATACGGTCAAGAGTTGCAATTGAAATCTACATAATACGATAAAATGCTGAATAGAGGACCCATTTTCTTTGTTTTTTCGCAATTATATAGGAGTTTAATGTGTCAAAGAGACAAAGACCCAAAGGGGAGAAATAACAACTCAAAGCCACCATAAGATCTTCAATGAACGGTGAGGAAACCCCTAGCCCAACGGCAGGTCGGAGTTTAGATAGATTAGTTTTGTGGAAGCTAATCGGCCATTACGGAATTCATGAGAAACTCATTAACATCATTAAGAACACATACACAGGGATTAAGAGCCGAATAATGCATGAAGGTCAACTTACAGATCCTTTGACATTACAACTGGGGTGCGATGTTTATTGTCACCGTTCTTATTCCTTCTGGCAGTTGACTGGATCATGACAGAGACCACCACAAATAGAAGAAATGGAATTCAATGGACACTGACAGAACAACTAGAAGACTTAGATTTTGCTGATGACATCGCACTACTGTCTCACAACCACGTACAGATAAAGGATAAGTTGTCAGAAATAGAACAGAGAGCAGCAGAGACAGGCCTAATCATAAGTACAAAGAAAACAAAAGTATTAAAGGCAAAAACAAACAGTCTTGCTAACCTGGAAGTGAAATCAACTCCTCTAGAAGAAGTCGACTCCTTCACATGTCTTGGAAGTGTCATGGACAGAAAAGGAGGATCAGAACAAGATATTAAATGTCGTAGAGGGAAAGCAAGAACAGCTTTTAGAATGATGACAACAATTTGGAAAATAGGAAACACCAACTTAAACACCAAAATCAGACTATTTAATTCAAATGTTAAGACCATCCTACTGTACGGCTGGAAAACAACAAAAGATGTATTAAATAAACTTTAAGTTTTCATTAACAAATGTTTACGCCAAATTCTAAAGATCAGATGGCCACGAAAAACCACAAATACCGATCTATGGGAGAGGACCAAACAGCAGCCCATAGCAGTAGAACTAACAAAGCGGAACGGAAGGGGATTGGACACACTCTTAGAAAACCACCCAACTCAATCACAAAGCAAGCACTTCAATGGAGCCCTTAAGGAAAAAGGAAAGTTGGAAGACCAAGAAACACCTGGCGGAGAAACTTACAAGCCGAAATGGATGCTCAGAGGTACAGATGAAACGACCTGGTTAGAATGGCCCAGAACCGACCGCGTTGGAGAAGTGTTATTACTGGTCTATGTGCCTCCATGGCACAAAAGGCTTAAGAGAAGAGAAGCACATCTTTATATGGTAAAATATCTCGGTATTTCTTAAACTGCAAAGTGTCCTGAAAGAATTTATAAGACGCACCTTTATCAATATCGAAGCTCCATTTTTGCTCAAACTGGTCATTGATTCGTTATTTTATAGTAAATAGTAACTTGTATTAAAATTTCTTGAGACTGCCATAAATTTCCGTATCTAGAATTATTTAAAATGTTAAAATTGTTCTTATTCATGAGCATTTATACTCATTTTGAGAATATCTCTGATGATAATATCTATACAATTTTGATGACAATTTTTCATGCTTTCCACAAACCATATTCGCCCAAAACTTTATCATACTAGAATGTACTTATGTGTACAGTGAGTAAGCTCCTAACTAACAATAGACCATATGATTGGGTGTTTACAAACATTTTATATATTGCAAGTTTCGAAATAAGATCGGCTCTCGGGTAAGCACCAAAGTACTGGTTACTGGGTTGCTGAATACCCTTGACGATTAACAGTCCACCAGCAGGGGCATCGACTCGCTGATAATAAATGACTCAACTTACTGTAAATGTAGTTTCTGAATATGGCCATTTCGACAACCCGTGTGTCCGCTCAGTGCAGATAAAATCAAAACAGTTGGAAGACCATAAACCCAGAAATGTTTGAAATTTGACAGATATGATCTTAATGGAAAGCCAAAAACCAGAGAGGCAGCTTTGCATGAGGGGGAGATACTCCTTAATGAATCTAAATCTGCATAAACAGAAATAATACCAGTACAAAGTGGTACATAAACCCAGTTTAACCTCACCGGAAACTGTATTTTTATCCTGCACATTCCGTGTCTTTGTTTACCACAGTGTTTTCTGTCCTTACCACATTCTATGTTTTAATTTTGTGATTCTATTTACACTTTCCAAGCTTCTATTCAACAAGAAACCAGAAACAAAGAAAGTAGCCGGTCAGCTTGTTACTTTAAACTAATATTTTTAAAAATATTAGATAGGAGTCTTTAAACAAACAATTTTAATCGTATCATTGCACAGATTTTTATCGTATCCTGCGTGTAAATGGAGTAGATTTTTATCGCATCATTTTTTCTGTGACTACCTCCATTTGAACGCAGTTTTCTCGATAATGACAGAATACAAAATTGTGATTAAGGTATGAAAAGTAAGACAAATGAATGATATATCACACAAAATAAAATTAATTTTGAATTCAATACGATATTGGGAAGTATTTGCATTAAAAAATTGAAAATATATATTTTTTCCTGTTTCAGCGTTATTAATCAAAATATGTCTTCACATATGATAAAGAAAGCAAAATAATCTCTTGTATAAAGACTTTGATCTATTTGAAGTAAAATTATAGTTTTTTTTCACTCGGAAATACAGAGAAACAAAAGGAAAATAAAGATATAATAACCTTGGTATTTCAATGCCTTTTATTGTTTATATCAATTTTGACCGTATCATGCAGATTTTACTCAAAATGATACAACGCGGTTGTACGGTGTGATAATATGGCCTATTACACGCAATACCGAAACAGTCAAAAGATCTTAACACCCAAAATGACATAGTGTCAGACAATTTTCTTCTAGTAAAACAAAGTAGTAAGTGTAGCCAACTCTTTTACAACAAAATTATATTTTTTTTTCGGAATCTGCTTTAAAATAGCAAAACAAGTGGAATGAAATTCTAGATATTGAAATCGAAGATTGGTCAACCATTTATGAACAACCTTTCAAATCTCTAGTCAGTAATAAACTCATTATTTTTCAGTTTAAAATTTTACATAGAATACTCGGCACAAATTCGCTTTTATATAAATGTAAAACCACGAGATGATCAACAGAACAATTGATCTAAACCAGTAACGAATTAATACATCTTGGGACAGGCGCAAAAATTGCGGTGGGGTTAAACTCGTTTTCTTGGATCCAAACCCTCCCCCTATGTGTGGTGAATGGGTAAAAAATAAATACACAAAAAGACTCACAGTAAAAATCAAAATAGAAAAAAGTCCCAACTTATCAAGACGAGTACCCTTACAATGAAGTACATAAAACATGAAGACAATACACACAGGTAAGATTTAAATTTATTACACACAGCAAAGGCCTTTAACATTTAACATCAAACTGTAATCTGTTTATATATTGCCCGCATCTCCCGACTTTCCAAGTTTTCTTATAATCAACTCGATGAGTGCCCTGTGATCGTTTATATGTTGTATTGTCTATTTGTCCCTTTGTCGGGCAACGGATGACAGTGTTTGAAAAAGTACTTTGTCCGATATGTTATGCTTATTGACGACCCAGCATCCATGAGAAAATGGATACATGGATGTAGCGTTCTTAAGCATTTAGCAAGTGAATTCCACTCAAACCGATGCTAGGGGCCGTCTTGAGCTTGCTATGAGGTATGAGTAATGCTCCTTGTTGAAGACCTCATGGTGACTTCAAGATGAAGAACAACAATTAAAGCGTAGTTCCATATGCTTGATCTTACCATGTAGTTATAGGGATTTTGTCCCATGTACATTTACTCCAAATCCCTTTATTTGTTCATACTCTTGACCATTTGGTTGACAAGTTAACATTGGCATTTTGAAGAAAATCTATATGATGAATTTTGGCTCTTGTATATATCTTTTGGATATAAACACCGTGTGTAGGAAAGGCTAGCATGCTGCTGCAGATATAAGGAAATGAGATGAAATCAGTACTCTTGTCGAACAGTCTACCAATGGACCATTGGTGTCAAATTGGAGACGTTTTTCTTGAAATAAGACGGAGAAGGCTGTATCTGTTTTTGTCATAATCAAATTAGACTTATCCAATAAGATCTGTCTTACCCTGATAGGATTTTTGTTTCTTAAATGTTTTAGCCTATACCGCAATTTCATATATTTCACTAACTTCGCCATTTAGTTTTTGTTCCTTCATGATATCAAAAGCCTACAGGATGGAAATAAAACATACCAAAGCAGTTAAAATTCGATGACATTTAACAATCCTGTTCTCTTGCCGGATGCTTTATTCCTTGAGATTTGGTAAATCTTATAATAGAACAATGAAAATATGGGGAAACAAAGAACGAACACAATTATGTCAAATTTTAAATATCACCAACAAGAGATTCAAAAACCTGTCTCGAGCTCTTAGAATAAAGATCATTTCAGTATTACAGACACCTGTGCCATTTGATACAATCATTTTTTGGTTAGTGAGTGGTCTGTTGAAGAATAGTTGTAATAAATGTCACTTATAAAAAGCTTCTATAATAACGATGAAAGGATATGAATTAAATTGCACGTGAGACATTGTCTCTATGAATTAATTTGCACGTGAGACATTGTCTCTACAAATACATGATTAAACTTATACAATGGAACAACGCTTTTATTGAAGTCACCTACATCTTCATGTAGTAATCAAATTTGGTTTCAAATTTTCATGTTGATTCGTTTAAGATCTTTGAAAACATTTCTTATAGGGCCCAGTTTTAGTTACTGCTACCCTAAAAGCAGACATAGTGAATAAGATCCACCCTTAACACAAACAGTATTCCAGAACAGTATATTATTTTCCCCGAATGTAGCAACAGCTATTCCAAAAGTAAAGATGACAGGAAACACCTAGAATGGTCGACAATCACAATCACATGCCACAATCCTCCAGGAAACTGCACTAGAAAAACACCAATAAAAAGTGGAAGGCAAACGTAAATAAAGATGGGAATTTGGGATAGCCAGGTAACCATATTGCATGTTGATATAGGTAATGTGAGATCTGAAATATAGTGACGAAATATAATAAACTTATCAAACAAAAATTATGCTTGAATAAGCAATGAAGGTATATGGAGTAAATGCACATATGACAAAGTACAATAAAGGGCTACGCCGAGCGCAGCATGATACGACCGCAGCATGTCGACAACTGAAATTTGAACAAGTGTATTTTAAAGTCAATGTGGACACAGTAAAGAGCTTAATATCGTAATTAGATGAACATAATAGGGAGCTAGACACAGTAATAAGCTGGACACAAAGTAGGCCTGGGGTACATAAAAATTAGCCCTTTTAATCCCATAAAGGTATGAAACACTGAAAGCGTTACACAAAAACTGCTGACAAACTACTGAAAGCTTGCATCAAAGAGAAATCTGAAGTAAAAAAATCCCATTAAAATCCTATAAAATAAAAATTTAAGATATTTTGAAAAATAGCAATTTTGGTGCCTTTGACCCCTTATAGCTCGTAAACGCTAAGAGATACGCCAAATCTATTGGCATATTACTGAAAGCTAACAACAAGAGGAATCCAAAGAAAAAAATCCCATCGAAATCCAAAGGAAAATAAATATTTTACATATTTTGAAAATTAGCAATTTTGGCCCCTTTGACCCCTTATAGCTCGGAAACGGTAAGATATATGCCAAATCTGTTAGCATACTACTGAAAGCTTACAATAAAAGGAATTCAAAAAAAAAATCCCATCGAAATCCGATAAAAAATAAAAATTTTAAGTAATCTGTACATTTGCAATTTTGGCCCCCTTTGGAACCTATTACTACTCGAAAAGGGAAAAAAGTTATCTGTGCTAGTTAGCTTTACATAAGAAATCCATTGCAAAAAACTGCATTAAAATCGGACTAAAAATAAGAAAAATAAAATTTTTGAGATTCGCCCCCTTTGGGGCCCATCTATTTCATGAACGGTACATGCGACATGAAATCCCTTGACTTACTACAGATTGGAAATTTTCTCATGAGTACAATGAAAGAAACCCCATCAAAATCCTTTTTGGCCCTTTTCTTAAAAACGGGTGGGGCCAGTATACCCAAAACCAATCCCAGCCTTCCTTTTGTGCCAAGGAATATTGTGTTAAAATTTCATAAGGATTGCTCAACTAGAACTTAAGTTATCGCACGGAAACGAAGTGTCCACAGACGCCGACGCCGACGCCGACGACGCCGACGACGACGACGCCGCCAGTATCATACCAATATACGACCTCAAAATTTTTTTGCGGTCGTATAACAAAAGAAATAAGCATGTTAAATATAGGTCATGTGAAAGCCCGGGATATTTATAACAAAATACCTAATAATAACATGATTTGACTGAGCCCTTGTAAAACATTATTCAGACCCAATTGAATTTTTTAAATTCCAGCTTAACTTTTATATATAACTTATGCAGGGGTTGAAAAAAAAGCCAAAACATCTTTTTTTCAAAAACAGTGCCAATACACAAAATCTGTATATGTTATGAACGGACAAAGCTACTATGATAGCATGAAAGCCTTTCACGCATATTTTTGGTTTAGCAACAAAGAAGGCATAGATAACTGCAATGAACACTTAAATTCAATCTGTACTTTCCATGTGGTGTGCCACGAGACCAAAATAAACGACACAAATGAATAATAAATTTGTTCAAATATTGCACCATCATCAAATACCAACATTATGATGTCCTCTTTAACCAAACATTTGTGGTCCTAAAAGGGAATCTGAGAACGTAGGCAGTATATCATCTGGTAATACATCAGGTGTAAACTGTATATTTAAAGTTTTGTAAATGGAAAAGATGTGTAGTCGAGCAAGCGGAAAGTCTTTTTGTAAAATGAGTTATTCAGTAATTTGATGCCTTTATGACGATGTACTACAAAAAATATATCAAAATAAGATAGACGCCATATTGATTTCAGTAATGGAATGTATATTTATAAATATGTGTAATTCTTTACAAACATTTAGTTTTTGGAATCAAGGACTCTGATTATTTCTACAACGCTTTAGTATACAATAAACTATGAAAACTCAATTTCAGAAGAAAACGGTAAGATGCAGTATTGTATACAAAAAGGATATAATATTCACATTCTTTATTAGCTTACGGCAAATTTGCTCAGTCATAGGCTTGAATGCATTGTACATCATTACAAAAGATATACAGTTGCATATAAGCATATGCATGTACTTAATGTTCATAATTTTCATAACAGAGAAAATTTAATGTTCATAAAACAACGGCAGTAGAATACCGGAGGAACAAAGGGGTGAAATTCACAAAAATCGAAGTCCAAAGACAGGGCAAAAACGAGAACACAGAAAACAATGACGTTAGACATAACAGAGGAAATAACATTTGTGTAGTTATATATTAAAACGCAAGATACTTTAAGTTATCATGCATGAACCAACTAACATGATTATTTAATCGTTGAACGGTTAGGCGTCAGCCGCACCGTTCAACCATTTTCGACACTATCTAAATTATCATGTTAGTTGGTTCAATGCATGATAACTTTTTGTGCGGTTATGCTAACCACAGTTTGCATTAAACTACGAAAACGATAATTACAAAATGACCTACATTTAACTACACGATTCTAAAAATAAACACTATACCTACTGACAGCGTAACATGAACAATACACAACCGAGTGATTTATTGATTTTTCAAGTTGTATAAAGATTGTACCAGCAAAATGACGTTTTCGGAAACCTTTGGAAATGAACGCAGATAAAACATTTCATACAATTTACATGTTTTTCCAAATATAGATGTTTTCGTATTTTAATTTTCAGGCTGATATTACTGTTACATTACGTAGAAGTAAACTATGTTTAATGTCGATGTGTTTATTTTTCTATGCTTACTGCGTGTTTGTTAAAGTGAAACACTACATTATCACGATTATTGATTTTCTTGTTGTGTATGGAGAAAATGGTTATTTAGCAGGTGGTTAATCAGCCAATAGAATCCAAGTTTACATCCGCATAACCGCACAAATATCATTAGAAAACGACCTAGCTCATAGTAGACCATAACATTACATGTACTTTTTTTATCCGCAGGATATTTTTACAAAAAACAAGCTGAACCTTTTCTATGATCTTCTATGTAAGGGGTATTATGACATACCCGTATTTCACAGCTGTAATAAAGTGCACTACCAACGTATGTATCAAACAGTTGCAATAACGTATACATATTCAGATATAGCGATCTTGTTTTACTTTCGTTGCAAACATAGCTTTTTTCTCTTACTGACTACATGTTTCAGTGAATTGAAATTAAATTTTGACCCAAGATATACAAACTGGTCCGCAATACCTATTTTATACCTTTATAAGTCCCTGCATCGTTCCAGTATGATACCACGTTTTGAACTTCTACTTTAGTCTTGCGTACCGTAACTTCCCGCCATGCTTTTGGGCTGTTGGGCGCGTTGGTACAGATTACGTCTTTGTTTTCAAAATTTGCAATGCAGTAGGGTGCAATTTACTGCCGCAGTCTTTGCACTTACAGTAACTCGTGCAGAGCAATTACGACTGATGTGAGTCGTTGACTCGCAATACTTGTGGCATACATTATTCTCTTTGAGCAATTTCTCACGTTCCTCTAGAGATTTGGTTTTAAAACCCCTGCAATCATTTAATAGGTGTTTCGCCTTGTGTAAAATACATATATCTAAAAGCTCTTTACTGGATGTTTCGTCCGCATTTCTGTCTATCTCAGTCTTGCGTTTGGTGATTCTTGGTCTACTCATAGATTGTTGCTGAGTAGGCTGAGTGGCTGGCTTCTTCGTGATATGGTCATCACCGTCCACAGTTACGGAGGGTCATTCTTTAGTGTGCACATTTCAGATATGAAATTGCAAATTCCGTGAATGACGGGAAAAGGTACGTTATTTCCGACTTTATAGCTGACTGCCCTCTCGCTCCATTCCTCCTGGAGCCCATACAGTAATTTATCGACTATCCGTTTCACTTCTGACGACGATTCGAAGTATGCCAGCAAGTTTGCGATGGCTGGATTTCTCTTGACAAACTGGACCTCTGTTAGGATGCTGTGTAGGTCATATAGATGCTTAGAATCTTAACTCTTCAGTTTCGGAAATTTGACAAACTTCTGTTTTAGTGAAGCCTCTGAGATCTCAGGCACCACTATACCATTTATCTAAGCGTGCCCACAGTTCCTTTAAACCAAATGATGGATTATCAGCACTACACATTTGTATGCTTTCAGCAGGTTTGGACGGTTCTGCTCCTAACCATTTAACCATTATAGGTCTAGCTGTTTTCTGTCAGAAACGCCTTACCCTTCAATCGTGGCTAAGAAGTTTGATTTCCAACCCAGATAAATCTCTGGATTGTCCTTAAACTTTATTAACCGCGTAGACAATGCATCCTTTTGTAGCAGTAACTTTGTTACATCCTGTGTCTGGTCACCACTTGGTCTACTTTGACTAGAAAATTGCATATCTGTGATTGGTGCTTGTTGCACTACTGGTATGAACTTGGGTGCACTGGCATCTGAGGTTGACGTAACAGGTGGAGTTCCCGAGTAAACGGGAGCTGTTCATAACTTGTTGATATGGCCTTCTTTGATTTAACTACTGGGTTGCCATGGTCTACTCTGCAGAGATGATGCTTGTGTATTTGCGGGAAACCTGTCAAACATCAATGGGGTCGAGTTTCAGGAATTGTGTAGGTGACAGTCTTAAATTTTGTCACTTCCGGTTGGATATGGCTCGTTTCATCCGTTTCTGTTGACCTTGGGGGAACTTTTCTCGGATGTGTCCATATTATCAGGCAGTTCCGGTTTAACTGCGATAGCTTGATCAGCAATAATTTCTTTCACTCGCATCGTGGGATCTATGAAAGGATAGTGAGTATAGTCTATTGTCTGTTCTGGAAGAACATCATCCAGGTCCTGACTGTGGTCACCTTCGTCTTCGTCTTCCTCTTCGAGCTCGAAAGCTTGTGCTTCGGCCTCAGGGACAGCTGCCTCCTTTTCCAAAAATAACAGGTCTAGTTCTACTTTGAACTCAGTTTGTAAAAATAACAGGTCTAGTTGGCCCGAAAACCGATTTTATTTGAAAATTTGCAATATCTAAATTTAAGAAATTTGGTTAATACCCAAGGAATGTCTCCCTCTTGCATAGCTCTGTCCTTAGCTGATTTGGCTTTCCTATTTAGATCCTATTGGTAATTTTGTTCTCTATCAGATTTTGCACATATTTTAGGTCATGGATTTCCAAAAGTTTTGATTAATTTAATCGGCACTGATGAGACATAATTTGTCGAAATGCGCATATACAGAACCTAAATTCACCGTAACCTCGGTATTTTGTTATTTGTTACCACTGGGCCGATGCCACTGCTGGTGGACTGTTAGTCTCCGAGGGTATTCGCCAACCCATTAGCCAGTACTTCGGTGCTGGCCCGAAAAACGATCTTATTTGAAAATTTGCAATATCTAAATTCAAGAAATTTTGTTAAAATCTAAAGAGTATCTCCCTTTTGCATAGCTCTGTCCATAGCTGATTTGGCTTTCCTATTTAGATCCTATTGGTAATTTGTTCTCCATCAGATTTTGCACATATTTTAGGTCATGGGTTTCCAAAAGTTTTGATTTATTCAATTAGCACTGATGAGACATAATTTGTCGAAATGCCCATATACAGAACCTAAATTCACCGTAACCTCGGTATTTTGTTATTTGTTACCACTGGGCCGATGGCACTGCTGGTGGACTGTTAGTTCCGAGGGTATTCGCCAACCCATTAGCCAGTACTTCGGTGCTGGCCCGAAAAACGATTTTATTTGAAAATTTGCAATATCTAAATTTAAGAAATTTGGTTTAAACCTAAAGAGTATATCCCTTTTGCATAGCTCTGTCCTTAGCTGATTTGGCTTTCTATTTAGATCCTATTGGTAATTTGTTCTCCATCAGATTTTGCACATATTTTAGGTCATGGATTTCCAAAAGTTTTGATTTATTTAATCGGCACTGATGAGACATAATTTGTCGAAATATGCAGAACCTAAATTCACAGTAACCTCGGTATTTTGTTCTTTTTATTATTCAGTACAGTTTCTCTATTTAAACATTTGGTATATTTTTTAATGGTAATTGATTGTGGTTTTAATTCCACATGTGTGTTATTCTGTTTCAACAGTTCAGCTTAGCTAAAATTTGGCTTTTCTATTTAGATCATATTGGTCAGCTCTTACAAGTATTTATCAATTATGGACTTTTTACGAAGTCAATATGTTATATATGGACCTGTTAGGTTTATATTGACCGAGGACGACGTCCGAGGTCAATATATTCCTAACAGGTCCATATTTAACATATTGGCAGAGTATAAAGTCCATCATATTTATATTACATATGTAGTTTTATGGTATCTCATTACATTTTTCTGGAGACAAAATTTGTCAGTACATCGGAATTCAATTAAAATAGATTCATTATTTGAAGGCGGATATGGATCTGCCATCATCTAGATAGATTACCTGAGTGCTCATATGATAAATAATTGCTGACATTTCTCTTATATTTGCAAATAAAAAAAACAAACAAGAAGCCTTTTTATTAGCGTGTTAACGTGAAGTTTGCAACAAATAAAACATGTGACAACTGTACATATATTTTCCACTGATTTCAGTGGTTGTTCTGCAAAAACATTTTAATATTCCCTTTTATTTTGCCGGCGGAAACTCCTATCAAAATGTAAAGCGTTTTCCAGTATTTTTAAAATGATTTTTCATAAGAGCTTTCTTAGTGAAAAACTATAGTCTGAAATCTAACCAGACATGTAGCGTCAACAAAACTAAAAATAGAAACATGGCGTCAATATACTAAAAATAGAAACATAGCGTCAATATACCTAAAATTAGAAACAACGCTGAAATATACTGAATATTCTTAAAATCACGTGAACATATTAGCCAATGAGATTAATAGGAACTTATACCATATGTAATATTTCGGTTTATAGACTTCATATATCCTTTCGTAAATTATTCAAAATGTTTTGATTTTTATCTGCACTGAAGAGACATAAGTTGTCTAAATGCGCATATGCAGAAACAAGATTTACAGTAACTTCGATATCTTGTTATTATTTATTTAAGAAACGGGAGCGTGAATATATGACGATTTTACCACGGGTTGGCCTGTATGGCAAATATTGTACCCAGAGCGTATGCGAGGGGCAAAATATAGGCATAAAGGTCAAAACCCGTGGTGAAATCAACATACATTCACGCTCCCGTGAATTATTTCGATTCTAATATGACACTTACAGGGTACAGAAGAGACCATTTTACCCCGCAAAGTATGACGTTTTGTTCTATGACGCTGCAAAAGCTGTCGTCAAACTGTCTATGATGTTATCAAAAGCACTGTCGATTGTCATGACAATACCCATGAATATATGCGGATTTTACCATGGTTCTGGACACAAGGCGATTAAAGGACGTCATATTAGAATATAACTTAAATTACTATTAATGCTTAAGGTTTCTTATTAACTGGTACTCGGAGCTTAGGTGTTTCACAAAACGCAATCATCTTATTTACAGATAATTTGTCAGTGGGTTGTCTATCAGATTGTCATTCTTTCAGCTTTCACATATTATTCTCACAAAACAACATACACTGTAACACAGCCTTGTGCTATGCTTCATCATGAGGTCACATACTTCGTCTTTCATTTTTGACCGTAAGACACTGCCTTTTCCTGTTTACAGACTGTGTGCATTTGTTGACTCTCATATTAAACACTTTTCCAAACAACTGAGCATTACAGTCATGTGATATTGGGCATGATGCGTCAGTACAGTGTTCTACAATGTAAATTGTACCTACTTTTTCCAGGTGTAGCTCCTGCTTAATGACTTTATATCTTTTACCAACCTTTCATATGTTATTTCTGTCACACTTAGTTTTTTTACCCTGACAATATTCAAGTGTCATACTTTTTACCGTTGCTCTTCCAAACATGAAGCCATTTGGGAACCAATATAATACTCTGACGTACCAAACAAGGGGAAGACATTTTGCCAAGTTATACTTTTAGATTCAAATTAAGCAATGAAAGGTTATGGAGTAAATGCACATGAGACAAAGACTCTGCAATACATGGTAAAACAAAGGAATGAAACAACGTTTTTATTGTTTTTCTTCACCCTTCATCTTGAAGTCACCATGAGGTTTTCAACAATGAGCTTTGCTAAAAAAAGTCTTAACCTCTAGGAAAACAGTTTTAAAAAGAAATAAGGGTAGCAATATATTTTCTTGTTTTAATCAATACACTATCTTTAGGTGAGCTTTGTCCCTGAACAAAGGAAAACACTCGATGATCTTAAGTGTGTGGTTAAAGCCTTTAACTATATTTTGTACAGGTGTTCCTGATTCTAAGAATTTTGACTTCACTTTAATGATTTGTCTCATGAGGAATTTGACAAAGCTTGCTCCGCCGTTACTAGGATTTGATAGCCTACCACCTTCATGGGAAATAAATGATGGAGCTGACCTGGCCAGAATAAAGTACTACAGAAATTTTCTAGCTCATTTAGATGATACCAAGATATATAACTCTGACTTTAGCCAGGCATGGACAGATGTAGCAGATGTAAGTATAATAAGGTAGACAGCTCTTTAATTATCTAGACCTGGACAGATGTAACGCATGTAAGTATAATAAGGTAGACAACTCTTACTTTACCAAGACCTGGACAAATGTAGTAGATGTAAGTACAATAAGGTAGACAACTCTTACTTTACCCAGACCTGGACAGATGGAGTAGATGTAAGTACAATAAGGTAGACAACTCTTACTTTACCCAGACCTGGACAGATATAGCAGATGACAGTTTAATAAGGTAGACAACTCTTACTTTACAAAGACCTGGACAGATGTAGTAGATGTAAGTACAATAAGGTAGACAACTCTTACTTTACCCAGGCCTGGACAGATGTAGCAGATGTAAGTATAATAAGGTAGACTACTCATACTTTACCCAGACATGGACAGATGTAGTAGATGTAAGTATAATAAGGTAGACAACTCTGACTTTACCCAGACCTGGACAGATGTAGTAAATGTAAGTAAAATAAGGTAGACAACTCTTACTTTACCCAGACATTGACAGATGTAGCAGATGACAGTATAATAAGGTAGACAACTCTTACTTTACCCAGGCCTGGATAGATGTAGCCGATATAAGTATGATAAGGTAGACAACTCTTACTTTATCCAGGCCTGGACAGTTGTAGTAGATGTAAGTAAAATAAGGTAGACAACTCTTACTTTACCAAGACCTGGACAGATATAGCAGATGACAGTATAATAATGTAGACAACTATTACTTTACCAAGACCTAGTCAGATGTAGTAGATGTAAGTATAATAAGGCAGACAACTCTTACTTTACCCAGACTTGGACAGATGTACCAGACAAAAACAACGGCAGTAGAATACCGAAGGAACAAGGGAAGCGATGACTACAAAAATCGAAGTCCAAAGACATGGCAGAAACGGTAACAGATAAAAACAAAGACAAAACAAGGACGTGAGACAGCTACAATGCACGGAAATAAAAAGATAACATTAAGAACTAAGGCACTCATGGTACCAGATGTTAGTATAATAAGGTAGACATCTCTGACTCTACCCAGGCCCGGACAGATGAAGTAGATGTTAGTATGATAAGGTAGGCAACTCTTACTTTACCCAGACCTGAACAGATATAGCAGATGACAGTATAATAAGGTAGACAACTATTACTTTACCTAGACTTGAACAGATCTGGCAGATGTAAGAATAATAAGGTAGACAACTCTTACTTTACCCAGACCTGGACAGATGTAAAAGATGTAAGTATAATAAGGTAGACAAATCTTACATTATCTAGACCTGGGCAGATGTAAGTATAATAAGGTAGACAACTCTGACTTTACCAAGGCCTGCACAAATGTAGGAGATGTAAGTATAATAAGGTAGACATCTCTTTCTATGCCCTGACATGGACAGATGTAGCGAATATATGTATGATAAGGTAGACAACTCTTACTTTACCTAGACCTGGACAGATGTAGCAGATTTATGCATAATAAGGTAGACAACTCTCACCGTACCCACGTCAAGACAGATATGTAGCAGGGCCTGACAGGTGTACAAACAAGGGTATACCTATGTATTGATATGTTCTATTCATACAGGTTGTCAGTAGATTTGAAGGACAAACAATGGTATACGTATGTAGTGATCTGTTCTATTTTACAGGCTGCCGGTAGATTAGGAGGACCACCAATGGTACAGATTGTTTGAAACTGAAGTAATGACTTTGGATCAGTCAAACAAAGAAATAATGTCGGACATAAAACAGTCACAGGAAGAAAGGAAAGCATTTAAACAATCGTTGGATGATACAATTAAAGAAGTAGAGTTCCAGAGAATATTGTATGAGGAAAAGTCAAGAGAGATAGAAAATTTGACAAAATCGTACCTTAGTCTTAAAACTGACCATGATGAAAAGAAAGAAGAAATACAGGAACTTTTTAAGTCATATGTCACTCTGAAGACATAATATGAAGGCCTCAAGTCTGACCATGATGTTAAAACAAAGGAAGTACAGCACCTTGCCAAGTCATTTGTCACTCTCAAGACAGAACATGAAGGTCTTAAGTCTGACCATGATGTGAAAACAAAGGAAGTGGAGAGCCTTGCCAAATCATATGTCACTCTTAAAACAAAACATGAAGGTCTTAAGTCTGACCATGATGTGAAAACAAGGAAGTAGAAAATCTGGCTAAGGCATATGTTATTCTCAAGACAGAACATGAAGGTCTTAAGTTCTGACCATAATGTGAAAACAAAGGAAGTAGAAAATCTGGCAACGTCATATGTTACTCTCAAGACAGAACATGAAGGCCTTAAGTCTGACCATGATGAGAGGCAAAGGAAGTAGAAAAGCTCCTAACATCATATGGAACTCTCAAAACAGAACATGAAGGTCTAAAGTCTGACCATGATGTGAAAACAAAGGAAGTGGAGAACCTTGCCAAATCATATGTCACTCTGAAGACAGAACATGAAGGTCTTTAGTCTGACCATGATGTAAAAACAAAGGAAGTGGAGAACCTTGCCAAATCATATGTCACTCTGATGACAGAACATGAAGGTCTTAAGTCTGACCATGATGAAAAGGCAAAGGAAGTAGAAAAGCTCGTCACATCATATAAAACTCTCAAAACAGAACATGAAGGTCTTAAGTCTGACCATGATGTGAAAACAAAGGAAGTAGAGAACCTTGCTAAATTATATGTCACTCTCAAGACAGAACATGAAGGCCTTAAGTCTGACGATGATGAAAAGGCAAAGGAAGTAGAAAAGCTCCTAACATTATATGGAACTCTCAAAACAGAACATGAAGGTCTAAAGTCTGACCATGATGTGAAAACAGAGGAAGTGGAGAACCTTGCCAAATCATATGTCACTTTGAAGACAGAACATGAAGGTCTTAAGTCTGACCATGATGTGAAAACAAAGGAAGTGGAGAACCTTGCCAAATCATATGTCACTCTGAAGACAGAACATGAAGGCCTCAAAGTCAGAACATAATGAGAAAACAAAGGAAATTAGAAAGCTTCAGACTGATACTGAAACTCTTGCAGAGTCGTATGTTTACCTAAAGACTAACCACGACAAACTTATGACAGCTCATGAAGACCCAGTGCCTCAAAATATAAGAGGTATGATATGTATAGTTGTATAGTTATTAATAGACTTTTATGCTTACTTTTTGATAGGTATACCATCTCTCTCTGTAACGCCCAATCAATTATTTCTATTCAATGCACATTCCATCCTTATATATAGCTCCCATGTTCTTCACACCTCTCAACAATAAGAACACAGTGTTTGGTTATTGCTTCTTACCACAAAATCCTAGTTGTTAGGTAATATGCTAGGTAATAACAAAATGTGAACACTACCCACTTTTAAGTAAGAACATCTTAGTACACAATTCTTAACAATGAGGGATACACCAAACTGTTAGGNTTATTTGTATACATTTGAGATAAAAACCTTTGTATAAACTTAAATAAACACCTTTGTTTTGTATAGACGCTTTCAGAAATTGGTGATTACACAGTTATCGAACTTGACCGCCAGGTGCCGCATGGTCGTCCGCCATTAAGAGGGTGTAGCTAGACGGTAATTTACTGTGGCAACGTATGGTCATTTGTCGTGATTAAATTAATAAAAAATAGAATTTTAACATTTTTATATTAAAACAGGTATCCGCCCTGAAAGAATATACCTGTTAAAATTAAATTTTTATAAACTAATAAATAATGAAAAGCAGTTAATATGAAAATAAGGTAAAATTTTTTACCAATAATGTTTTGCGTATTGTAGAATATTACATAATTCAGCAATTCATGCTTCCGTCCAGGTGATAATAAACAGTTTTGTCCAGGTAGATTATTACACCTGGAGGCATGACACGTGTCCTTAATATACAGATCAATGTAATTGTTTAAACCGGTTTAATTAATTTTACTTATTTTATGACCCTTTGGTTGTTTTCACAAAGAGATGAAAGTGATGGATTTTGTGAAAACAAAGGAAGTAGAGAACCTTGCTAAATCATATGTCACTCTCAAGACAGAACAAGAAGGCCTTAAGTCTGACCATGATGAAAAGGCAAAGGAAGTAGAAAAGCTCCTCACATCATATGGAACTCTCAAAACAGAACATGAAGGTCTAAAGTCTGACCATGATGTGAAAACAGAGGAATTGGAGAACCTTGCCAAATCATATGTCATTCTGAAGACAGAACATGAAGGTCTTAGGTCTGACCATGATGTGAAAGCAAAGGAAGTGGAGAACCTTGCCAAATCATATGTCACTTTGAAGATAGAACATGAAGGTCTTAAGTCTGACCATGATGTGAAAACAAAGGAAGTGGAGAACCTTGCCAAATCATATGTCACTCTGAAGACAGAACATGAAGGCCTCAAAGTCAGAACATAATGAGAAAACAAAGGAAATTAAAAAGCTTCAGACTGATACTGAAACTCTTGCAGAGTCGTATGTTTACCTAAAGACTAACCACGACAAACTTATGACAGCTCAGGAAGACCCAGTGCCTCAAAATATAAGAGGTATGATATGTATAGTTGTATAGTTATTAATAGACTTTTATGCTTACTTTTTGATAGGTATACCATCTCTCTCTGTAACGCCCAATCAATTATTTCTATTCAATGCACATTCCATCCTTATATATAGCTCCCATGTTCTTCACACCTCTCAACAATAAGAACACAGTGTTTGGTTATTGCTTCTTACCACAAAATCCTAGTTGTTAGGTAATATGCTAGGTAATAACAAAATGTGAACACTACCCACTTTTAAGTAAGAACATCTTAGTACACAATTCTTAACAATGAGGGATACACCAAACTGTTAGGTGATAAGCGTCTGAACAAAGAGAACACAACACATTGTATTACTTTTCATACAACTCTAGAAAACGATATGAGAACACAACTCACCGTTAGGACATAGTTTCGTACCACACAACTCCAAATAATGAGTGCAAACTTCGCCATTAAGAAATTATTTCTCTACTAAGTGATATGCACATCACTGTAAGTAATATCATCTTACCATAAAACTCAAAACAATGAAAACACTCTGTGATAATTACCTTCGTTTGCATTAAACTGTGATAAATGCCTTTGTTTGTATACACCTGAAATAAACACCTTTGGTTGTATACACCTAAGATAGATACCTTTGTTTACATACACTACAGGTAAACACGTTTGCTTCTTCTAAACTCCTGAGATGAACACCCTTGTTTATACACAATCTAAATTTGTAAATTTTTTATTCAATATAATCAGAACCAGTAGACATTATTAACAATTAGCTGATTTAATTCACCAAAAGGTTCATTGATGGTAACTGAGGGTATTGAAAACTTAGAATTGTCCTTACAAGAGATTTTTTTTTCTCCGTATAGTGTTTCGGTTTAAAGTGTTCATTATTGATGATAGAGTTTTTTGCTCTAAGATTTCCAACAACTACTGTAAAAAATTATCAAGTGTCACAGACTTATTTCATATTTGTTAATGTATTTCCATTTTCTGTCAAAAGGTCATATGGGTTTTCTTGACACAGTTGAGACAAACACCTCTGTTTGTATCTCCTGGGATAAACACATTTATTTGTATACATTTGAGATAAAAACCTTTGTATAAACTTAAATAAACACCTTTGTTTTGTATAGACGCTTTCAGAAATTGGTGATTACACAGTAATCGAACTTGACCGCATGGTCGTCCGCCATTAAGAGGGTGTAGCTAGACGGTAATTTACTGTGGCAACGTATGGTCATTTGTCGTGATTAAATTAATAAAAAAATAGAATTTTAACATTTTTATATTAAAACAGGTATCCGCCCTGAAAGAATATACCTGTTAAAATCAAATTTTTATAAACTAATAAATAATGAAAAGCAGTTAATATGAAAATAAGGTAAAATTTTTTACCAATAATGTTTTGCGTATTGTAGAATATTACATAATTCAGCAATTCATGCTTCCGTCCAGGTGATTATTACACCTGGAGGCATGACACGTGTCCTTAATATACAGATCAATGTAATTGTTTAAACCGGTTTAATTAATTTTATTAATTTTATGACCCTTTGGTTGTTTTCACAAAGAGATGAAAGTGATGGATTTTGAAATAAAATTTTTATTTACCACGTGTTTTGAAATTCAATTTCACAAAAAAAAATTATTTCTACTGTACACATATTTTTTTCTCAGAAATAGATCAAAGTACTATCTCGACATAAAACCACTTTCCAGTTGGACTGCTCCTTTCTTGCACAAAAATTATGGCTATCTCTTCTTGGTGGGAGGAAGGTAACTCAGGCCAATATCAAAATTTGGTAAATTTTCAATATTTTCATTGCATAAACCAATTTATCCTTAAAATATAGTTTGAACCCCATCTCAAAGATATTAAAAAAA
>MJUU01033828.1:0-14820 GCA_002080025.1 Modiolus philippinarum | reverse complement strand
ACCAGTTGAGAAACAGTTTGTTGATGCCAGTACATAAGCAGACGATGAGAAGATAGAATGTTTAGCGAATTATTCATAATTTGTGGATATTACATTCATTAATAAATCGTGACATTGGGTACACGGAATGTGACATTGTTCACACAAACTGTAAGCATCAGTGAAGCCGGGTTGATATATAGGGAATAACACAATTCAACACATGCTAGGGTTCTTGATGATTTAATATGCGATGATAAAATACCCTACAACATATAATAACAAAACATAAATAGACATATAACAAAATTGAAATACACAGACAATACACAAAGACAGTACAATGGTGAACAAATACGGCCAAAGGGGAATAACTGCAATTGTACATTTACTCCAACTAATTCAAAATGACATATCAAAGTACCTAAAGTCACTCTATGTGTATTAGGGATTCTCCTGTTTAATAATGCTCATCTCAAATACATTTACATATATAAATACACATCAAGTCCATATCCCTTTTGTTGTTATCATGGGAAAAATACAATAATAACAGATGTACAAACAATTACTTAAATAAAAAGAGGACAACACATAACTCAAAATAAAAATAACACAAATACAAAACACAGATACAAATCTTACCATATATATCATATAAAGGTATAATGCATCTGTTTGCTGGCCTCAAAGCAGGTAAAGTACTGTCTGTGTCTAACTAATTACATCTATAAACCATCATAAACACATCCTGAATAAATATAAATATTACACTCATAAGTCCACTGAATACAGGACTATCTATTCAAGACATAAAATATCAAGAATTACTGAAAATGAATAGTTTCAGAGATCTGTACTTGACTTCATATTTTACCCATTTATAAACTGTTTTCTCAATAAATATATATTGAAATCATGGTTTTATTGTTATTATTTACATGAATACTAGTGGCTTATGCCAGAACATTATTTATCTGAACTATGTTTAATATTAATTATTTTACTCATACAAATACCATTTCAGACTTCATACTAAAACTCATTTACTCTCCACACACAACTTATTTACTCTACTCTTTCAAACTGTTAAAATCACAAACTATTAATTATGTTATATACAAGTAGGAAATTCAACTGACCTGAGATATAGAAATGTAATTATCCAAGAATATGAATTAAACACAGAAATCAATCACATATACTTTCAGTGATACCAATATGTCTACCCAGTATATAATTTGACAAAAGAATACCCAAGTAGAACCTATAACCCTGAAATTAGCCAATCAGAACACTAGGATTTCCCTCCAAACTGACATCATAAACAAGAGGCTCACCATAGTATAATTGAAAAGAAATAGAGAAATAGGTTGAATGAGATCAAGATTAACATTATATACCTTAAGTACAATCTTAAAACTAATAAACTTAAGTACAATCTTAAAACTAATAAACTTTTTACTAAAAGAATACTAATTAATTAAACCTATAATAAATAAATGTATCAAAATGACTCTGCCACAAACTCCCCCTCGATAAAAAATGACGTCCCAGTCATTTACGGGAGTATGATGCAAATCACCTGTCAAAAAGCAAATAATAGACTTTTGAATCTGAAATATAATAAATCAAAGATATTTACAACATTATTAGTCCTTTGTTATTACTGAAAGTAATGTTTCTCCTGCTTCTTTTTCAAGACCTGAAAATAATCCTTGTTTCAAACAATCTGAAATGAATGTAGCCTTCTGTTGCCATTGTTGTAAAGCTGGGGTGGCAGCTTAAGCAACATAATCACCCGAGCGCATCCATTTTGGTTGTGATTTCTGTCATGTTGACCTTCTAGGTGCTGCAGGTACATCATCATGAACAACTGTCTTGGGTTGCGTTTGTACCTCAGCATCAGATTCACTGGAAGCGCTTTCTATGGTGGTATCAACATCTGAATCATCTCTACTGCCACCAATTACAGGAGAGTGGGCGTCCCCTTCAGATTCGATGTCTTCCTGCAATGTAATATCAGTATCCTAAGTATCAACACAAACACATGTCATTCCAGGATTGACATGAAAACAAGCCAAATCAATCCTTTGCTTGCTGTTTACTGTACTTCTGATGTACAGTGTTGGAAATTCACAATCTGTGCCACGATCTGCTTTTTCTTAAGAGTTTCCAACGATATATTTGTATATGAATTTCGAAAAAAAAAAAAAAATTCACCTGCCTGCCTGGTCAGTTTCAGAGGTTACACCCGGGGGAGGGGAAACAAACATTCTTTTAAGTGTGGCCCTGAAAAGTAAAATCAGCATTAGAGAATGATCTATGCACTACTCTAACAGGAATATCTGAATCGTCATCAGAACTCCGACTCTCAGATGGCTCAGATGAAGGCTGAATAGTCTTTCGTCTTGCCCTAGTTCTAGGAGCGGGTACTGGTTTACCGGTAATAGGTTCTGGTTTTCTGTCTTGTATATATCCAACAGGGAGAAGTAAGTTTCTGTGGAGTGTACGACGTCTTCCTTCTCCACTTTCTTTTTGGACTGTGTACACTGGTACATCACTGTTGGGTTGCTCCATGATGACATAGACATCATCTTCCCATCTGTCTGCTATTTTATGCTTACCATCACAGGCAACAACTTTGACCAGAACTCTATCCCCAAGTTCCAATGTGGCTCCTCTAGTTCTAAGGTCATATACATCCTTTTGCTTAGTCCTAGCTCTATCTGCTGCTTTGGATGCAAGGTCATAAGCATGGACAAGACGTTCTCGTAGGTCTTTAATATACTTGGACTGCGGCTTCCTGCTCTCATCAGATATCAATCCAAACGCAATATCTATTGGAAGATCAGGATCCCTACCAAACATCAAGAAATAGGGGGACTGGCCTGTTGATTCATGGCGGGTACAGTTATAAGCGTGTACTAGTGGAGCTACATGATTCTTCCAGTTGCCTTTTTGATGTGGTTGTAGAGTACCCAACATTCCCAATAGTGTGTGATTAAACCTTTCCGTCATCCCATTTCCCATAGGATGGTAAGGAGTGGTCCTGGACTTTTGGATACCAAGAAGCTGGCATAACTCCTTTATCACCTTACTCTCAAAGTTTGGACAGTTTCTTTGGTATTCCATAATGGGTGACGAAATGGCTAAAGAGAGCTTCAGCAGTAGTCTTAGCAGTCTGGTTACGTGTCAGTATAGCCTGCGCATATCTGGTATAATGATCAGTCATCACCAAGATATTCTCAATTCCTCGTTTGGATGGTTCCAGAGTTAAAAAGTCTATGCACACCAACTCCATTGGTTGACTGGAAGTAATGTTGATCA
This sequence comes from Modiolus philippinarum, assembly GCA_002080025.1. NCBI lineage: Eukaryota > Metazoa > Mollusca > Bivalvia > Mytilida > Modiolidae > Modiolus > Modiolus philippinarum. The sequence continues at coordinate 11,511 of MJUU01033828.1, read as the reverse complement.
ATGGAGCTCTGTGTGGTTCCTTTTTCTCTTCAAACATCTATCACAATGTCCAATCCAATCTTCAATATCTTTGGTCATGGCTGGCCAGTAAAACCTGTCACGTATCAAGCTGGTTGTGCGGTCTCTGCCAGGGTGGCCCATCTCATTGTGCAAAGCTTCCAACACAACTGGTACATGACTAGATGGCAACACAAGCTGGTGTATAGACCGTCCATCAACTGAAATGTCTCTGTACAGCACATCTTTATCCAAGTGTAGTTGGTTAAAGTGGCGCAACAGTGGATTTGATGGTACCTGTCCTTTCTTAGGTTTACAACCTGATCGAACAAAATCAATCCAAGGTTTCAACTGTGGGTCCTTCTGTTGTACTTCTGACCAGTCTATGTCTTTTTCAACCTGCAAATGCATATCTACATTAATGGTATCCAAAACATCAGGTGTAACTGCCAAAGTATCCACATATGGTACAGAAAGTGAACCACATACAGCTTTAATGGCATCTCTGGACAAAGTAGTTTCCTCTGATGTTGGTAATCGTGATAATGCATCGGCATCCTGGTTGGTTTTGCCTGGTCGATAAGTAATATCAAATCATAGACGGCTAAGGCCGACAACCATCTATGCCCGGTGGAGTCCAATTTGGCAGATGTCAAAACATATGTCAGCGGATTGTTGTCTGTTACAACATGGAACTTCTGACCATACAAATAATCATGGAATTTATCTGTGATTGCCCATTTCAGGGCAAGAAATTCCATCTTGTGAGCTGGATAGTTCCTTTCAGCTTTGGTTAATCCCCTGCTGGCATAGGCAATGACTTTCTGTTGACCTTCCTGATTCTGATATAGAACAGCACCTAATCCTAAGCTACTGGCATCTGTGTGTAATTCAAAAGGCAGATGGTAATCTTGATATGCTAGAATTGGTGCTGACCCCAATCGTTCCTTAAACTGGTTGAATGCATTCACTTCTTTTTCTCCCCAAGTCCATGGATGCTGTTCTCGTTTCTTTTTCTTGCCAGGTTTTGGTTTTGGAGTGGGCATCAAGTTGATCAATGGACGTGCGATTTGGCTGAAATTTCGAATAAATCTCCTAAAATAACCTGCAAAACCAATAAAACGACGGACTTCTTCTGGTGTAGTGGGTGTAGGCCATGCAATTACCTTCTCAATCTTTTCGGGATCAGTCTCTACAACATCCTTGGAAACAATATGTCCTACATACTTTACCCGTGGCTTGAAAAATGTGCACTTGATAGGTGATAATTTCAGTTTTGCTTCTCTAATTCTCTGAAATATAAGTTCCAAACGATGGAGATGTTCCTCATATGTCTTTGAAAATATAATGACATCGTCTATGAATATGCAACAGATGGTCATGTGGTAGTCACTCAAGCAGTCCTGCATTAATCGCTGATACTAGTAGGTGGCTGGGGCATTACAGAGTCCAAAAGGCATTCGATTATATTCATATAATCCTAAAGGGCCAACAGTAAAAGCTGTGCGCTCCTTATGAGGTTCAAATATCTCCACTGTGTGATAACCGGATTTCATGTCAATCACTGAAAAGTAAGAATTTCCTGCCAAACAGTCCAATGTCTTCTATACGAGGAAGTGCATAGGCGTCTTTCTTGGTTTTCAGGTTCAACTGTCGAAAATCTACACATAACCTCAAGGATCCATCTTTTTTCTTCACCAACACCAGATTTGAGGAGTAAGGACTATAAGATTTCCTGATAATACCTGCTCTTAGCAGTTGATGGATATGCGATTTCACTTCTTCGTACATAGAAGGAGGAATACGGCGATATCTTTGCTTGAAAGGGGTATCATCAATCAAATCTATGTGGTGTTGTACAAGGTCAGTATGACCAACATCAATGTCGCTTCTGGAAAATATATCACTGAAAGATGAAATAAAGTCTTCTGCTGTTGTAAGTTCATCTGCTGAAAGGTTGTCTTTATCTATCTTAACCTGTTCTAAAAGAGGTGGTGAAAAATTTCCAATGTCCGCCTGTGGCTGATCTTGTATGGAGACAGGTTGTATTTCAGCAATAATGGATCTCGGTTGAATTGTCACTGTGCGGGTTGTAACATTGCTGATATTCACATCAATCAATCGACTTATTCCATACTGATAGTTGACTAACGATGGAGCAATATCAATGTCGGTTGGGATGACGGACTGACTTGTCGGTTGTACCATTGCTGATGTTGACTGGTATGGAATAGCTTTGTCGAGATATCCTGAGATACATATATCTGTATTTGGTGGTAATGTGATAGGGTTCTTCTCTGCACTCTTTATCAAAGCAAGTTTATCCTTATTCTTTAACAACTCCTTCTCTCTGAGACTAATGCACCTAAAAGATGTATACCAGGGGGTAGTTAATCTTGCTGTCTGTAGATATTTTGGTCCATGTTGATCCATACAAGTGCTCATGACTGTAGTAAGAAGATTTGTTCCAATTAAAAGAGGTATCTTGGAATTGTAATCACTGTCTGGAACTATAAGTAGAATACAAGTATGCTCCTGTTGAAGTTGTGGTATGGAAATATTGGCTTCAATATATCCTGAGTAAGGCAGAGATTCTCCATCAGCGCATTCAATATTGAGTAAAGAATCTAAAGTCTGGACTGGAATATGTTGGAGATGCTGGTTATAAAATTTCTGACAAACTGTGGAGACTGTAGATCCTGTATCTAATAAAGATAAAGATTTAATTCCTTCAATAAAAATAGGTGTCTCAGTTGGTGTACCACATAAACCTGCTGGGGCTCTCTCTGTCGTCCTTTTACATGTCTGTAAAGGGCTATCATCAGTCTTTTCTACACCTCGCCTTTCCCTGTAGACTGCTTTGAGTTTAAATCTTTATACTGTCCTGGCCTATTCCTACAACCTCTAGCTAAGTGTCCTTGTTGACCACACCGTCTACAATAAATAGGTGTAGCATCTTGCCTATCATCCCATTGTCCATCATTGTTTGGTTTGTAATTATTATCCTGACTATCACCTCTTGGGTTACTTCCCCTGTAATTACTTCTACCAGAATACCTAGTGCCTGTAAATCTTCTACCTACAAATCCTCTACCTCTACCTCTATTCTAGTAATTGTATGGTGTATGCTGTTGTGTACCTGTTTCAAGTTTATCCAATCTAGCAGTGATGGCCTTTAACATAACTTTAATTTCATCTCTCCATCTCTTACAACAGCCTTTTTAGAAGCCTTTTTAGTGGGCGCCAGTGAAGCCGGGTTGATATATAGGGAATAACACAATCAACACATGCTAGGGTTCTTGATGATTTAATATGCGATGATAAAATACCCTACAACATATAATAACAAAACATAAATAGACATATAACAAANACAACTATGTTTAATATTTATTATTTTACTCATACAAATACCATTTCAGACTTCATACTAAAACTCATTTACTCTCCACACACAACTCATTTACTCTACTCTTTCAAACTGTTAAAATCACAAATTATTAATTATGTTATATACAAGTAGGAAATTCAACTGACCTGAGATATAGAAATGTAATTATCCAAGAATATGAATTAAACACAGAAATCAATCACATATACTTTCAGTGATACCAATATGTCTACCCAGTATATAATTTGACAAAAGAATACCCAAGTAGAACCTATAACCCTGAAATTAGCCAATCAGAACACTAGGATTTCCCTCCAAACTGACATCATAAACAAGAGGCTCACCATAGTATAATTGAAAAGAAATAGAGAAATAGGTTGAATGAGATCAAAATTAACATTATATACCTTAAGTACAATCTTAAAACTAATAAACTATTTACTAAAAGAATACTAATTAATTAAACCTATAATAAATAAATGTATCAAAATTACTCTGCCACACTTGCATTTCACAGTATCATGTTCTTCTTTCATAATTGATTATGTTGTAAAAGTATTTCAATTGAAGTTTAATTTGTAAGAAGGCTTGATATATAGACAACGGAGATTATGTCCTTAGCTAGCTGTCAGTAACTTTGAGCATTTGTCAGGACAGTACCCGTGTGTATTGTTTTCATGTTTTATGTGCTTATTGTAAATGTACTCATCTTGATTAGTCGTACTTTTTTTCTAGTTTGATTTTTACTATGAGTCTTATTATGTATTTATTTTTAGCCATTCACCACACATAGGGGCGTTTGGATAAAAAAACGAGTTTAACCACACCGCAATTTTTGCGCCTGTCCCAAGTCAGGAATATGTTGGTCATTGGCTTGTCCTTGTGTTCTTATGAAATTTTAGTTTATTGATATTCGGGATATCGATTGTGGTTTGTTTCCATTCCTTTATTCACGTTTTGACTTTTTTGGGCCATTAAGGGCTTGCTATATGGTGTGAGGTTCCTCACTGTGTTGAAGACCGTACTGTGACCCCTAGATGCTTTGCTTTGGACCGCTTTAACCTGGCGATGGGATGTTGTCTTCTTGACATTTACCACATTTCCTATCTTTTCATAATCAAGTCAGAACCATTGAGTTCGACATATTTTCCGTTGGTTTCCACCTGATTTCTCTTTGTCTCGTGGACTTCGCCTATTGACAACTATGTTCTGTAAGTTTGTTATAACCCCCATTTCTTTCTTAATAAACCAGATCATTTTACCCAAAACAGTTTTGATTTAACAGGATGCAAAGTTGTCGGAAACAATTTAGGATTAAATGCATGACAAAATATGCACACAAGGAGTGCTTGTTCAGTGAAAATGTGCAAAATTCTTCTTAACGAATTGACCTATATGTAATGCATTAAATATCCGACGAGAAATCTTCAGACGAAGTGTGGATAGGGTAATGAAAGCATTTTTTTTTCTAGATGATACTTTTAGCATTTGAATTTGTAATTTTTATTCATGGAACCTGTAAATGTATTTGACTTATCTCTAAAATTAAGCCAATGTACGACAATAATATTATACGCCAATACCACACCCCTGTTTCAACCCCTGAGAAATGATAGCATGTAAAAACTAAAATACAGGTATTCAAATATGCAAATTGTGCAAAACTGTAAAACGTATTCACTATTTTTTATGTGTATTTTAAGAAAAATAAAATCCAAAAAACGAAATTATAGATATCGGACTCTAAATGGGTCATCTCCTTTTCAAGAATGGACAATATGCAGCACGCATCAGTAAAATATACGTGAAAAAAATCTTACATATAAAGAGTAGACGTCCTTAACTATGTAAAAATTATTATTTGCATCAACTATATACAGGGTTTATTATTCTATATCAATGATATAATTTGACCATCCGTAGACTTTCGACATATCTACCACTAAGCGTTGACCGTTGTAGGAACACCTAGCAAATTGTTACAATACAGTTGTCAGAATGATTATACTGAAAGAACACTGAAACCTTGGCTAATTATATCAGTTACAATTTTATATACACTTTCGACTTCCCAAAAAAATTCTCGGTTGATTTCAATTTAAATCGGTTGGGATCATCGGCAAACGAATACCAACGCAAAAAGGAGTACAGGGGAAATTCCAACATAAAAATTCCAAAGACACGTCAATTCATATCCAACACGAATTTAAACAGCATGACAAAGACAAAACAAATAAACAAGAATTAGCAAGAACGCCACAAAACCAAAGTACTAGCAGTGTGAACCCCTACAAAATCGTATGGTGTAATCAGGTGTTCCGGGAGGATTGGCATGATCGGAGATTTGGGAATATTACTGCTCAAAAACGGGAAGTTCATTATTGGAGAGCCGAAATCATCACGCTTGTCATAAAGTTTTGTTTTCAGACGTACAGAGTGGTCAATGTTGAGGTATAATGCAGGTATGGTGCTGATGATGGTGTAGCAATGGTCGTTTCAATTTCGAGTTCATTTTGGTATTAAGGTAAAAATTTTATAATGAAAGAACGACATTTATGTAACGGAAAATACAATTAAAAGACTTGGCTAGCTTATTTTTTTCCGAACTAGTCCTTGTATGAGGATGGTTTTATTCGAATAAAGAAACAAATGTGCAAAAATGTGGCGCACAATTGGTCCACATAAGTACAATGTATCCCTATTATCGGCTTTAAAACTTGTCCTCCAAATTCAACAGACATGTAATCAATCAAAAGTTCCAGAATTGCCATGACATCCTCCTCTTTGTACTTTTGTGTGAATCAGTATTATGTGGAACAAAAAAGACCCCATCTTCACCTAGCACCAAATATGAATATCTGTTTTCACCTATTTTAGTACAGAAAGGCTGATGTATTAAATCCCGGTGTACTGACGTATCAAGTAGGAGGTTAGTAAATAGTGTAGAAAAAAATCATTTTTTACACTGTTGAAGTGGTAAAGTTCAGTTAAAGATATATATTCTAAACAGTCTTTAGTCAGTGTTTGTAAGAGTACTTTGCCCGATACGTTATGCTTGTAGACAACACCACTTCCATGACAAGAGTTATGTAAAACATGGGATGGATGTAGCGTTGGTCAACATTTAGCGAGTGAATTCCGCTTAAACCGGTTCAAGGGGCCGTATTGAACTTGCTATGAGGTAAGAGTGTTTGCTCTTTGTTGATGGCCTCATGGTGACTTCAAAATGACAAACAACAATGAAAGCGTTGTTCCATTTGTTTAGTCTCGCCATGTGTGTGTAGGGATTTTGTCTCATGTACATTTGCTCCATATTCCTTTATTTGTTCATTTAGAGTTTTGAGAATCAACATCTGATTCACTCAACTTGTTGAGTACATCACTATATATCTTTAGAATATCTAAGACTGCAGTAAGTAATGAAGTTAGGAGCTTAGAAATGGGTTTTGTTGTGCATTTGGCAGACCCGGCAATGTATCTTTTGTCTGAATGGCAGTATAGCATAAGTATATCTGTGGCTGCAGTAAGTTATAAAGTTAGGAGCTCAGGAAGGGAATTTGTTGTGCATTTTGTTGTCCCGGCAATGTTCCGTTTTTTAAGGGCATTTATGAAACTTAGGCACCAAATAAATTCCAGGCAGCTTGTTGTTCTCTTCACTTAAGTTGATACCAAAAGTGGACAATTTACATTTATTTTCCATGCATATCATATCATGTGGGAGATATGAAGATTTGTTTACCCGAGGGAATCATATTTCCCGAAGGCATCGCCTGAGGAAAATATGATTCCCCGAGAATACACAAATCTTCATATCTCCATCATGCATGGGAAATAAATATTTTATTCCACCACCAATTTTAATACGTACAAATCATTGGCGGCTGTATTCAGAGTGGGTTCTACTTCTCTTTCTTTCCAGAATTTTTTTCATGATCTTGAAGAATAATTCAGGCAAAAATTGACCAAATCTGGCAAAAACGCATCTAGAATCATTTTTACCTGAAACTCCAACTGAATCACCCTGAAATCGAAGGCTGCTGCATCCATCGGTGAAAATCTAATGGAGTAATAAGGACTCAAGAACTAAAAGTACACTACAGATAGAAAGCTGAAATAAATTTGTTTTATTGATTTTTGAAATTGACATGACAACACAAATGAACTAATTGAAACTGTACTGCAGTACTGTTGAGACCTAATTATTCAGCAAATACTCCTGACTAGGCGACATTGAGCTGTTCATTAACTCGGAACACCTCTTTACTATTACTTAAATTCACTCACTAATATTTTATACGATAACCCTTATAAAATATAGAGAATTTCGAATGAGGGGAATATGATATTTGGACACGACGTTCAGCGGGAGACACGATGTTTTGTTCACAGTCACATGTGACGGTCTTGGCCAATGAAAATTCGTTATTAGTTAAGTTATAAATATATAGTGAAATAATACTGTTTTGTTACCTCCCTTGGTATGGTGTAGAGTTTTAAATGGGTTTGCCAACCAATCTCCTTAATTGAACCGTCTATGTAGTGCTTTTTGCAGATAAATGGGATGTTATTATGTGCTTTGTCAGCTAGTACGATAGCATAATTGTCATTGAGAAAGGACAATGCTTTTTCTACATTGGGATCTTCAAATATGCTTTTTGAATTGGAGCTCATGGTTATTATTAAGGCGCGTAATTTGAGGTACAATCAATGATTTTATGGACCTGATCCAGTAGGAGATTGGGTCAGCTTTTTCCTTCTCTCTCTCTCTTAGAACATTGTTTCGGATATTTCTCAACATTTTAAAGTTATATTTTCAATTGAAGGGTTGTGTTTCGTGATATTTTGGTTCTTTTATGAACGGATCACGTAATTTCTCATTGTTTACAATGCTGATGTCCTCGGTTATAACGCGACAAGCAGGAGCGTTGTCGTATAATTCTGGGTACGCCCAATTTACGTATCCGGCCGGATACAGAATGTTAACATTTTGGGTCCGGGTATCTATTATTCTGTATCCGCCCGTATAAGTTTGGGTCCGCCCGGTTTATGTATCCGGCCGGATACAGAATGTTAACATTTTGGGTCCGGGGCAAAAATAATAGATTAAAGACTTATAAACGCTAGATATTACTGACTAACATGAAAAGATAAAAATAATTTTGTCAAGACCAAAACATCAAAGTTTTCGCATACACGTCTCTTCCAAGCCAGCTTCATAAAATAACGCAACAAAAATGGTATCATTACTGGCATCTCTAATATAGTAAAAGATCCCTTAAATGAAGTCATAAAATGATAGCATAATGATTTACATTCCCGGAAACGTCATTAGTTATGTAAAACTTGTTAAAATTTTATTGAAAAAGAGACAATTTTTTTAAGAGAGTAATGTGTTTATTACGCAATAAAAACATATCTAAGTAAACAGATCACCTAAATAATAACAACAAATGAAATATTTTTTTCAAAATAAGGGAAAATTAATAATTGTTGTATTTTGGCTGTTGAACAGCTTGGATATTTTTCGTTGTATTATATTTTCCCCGCACTTTCTTCAGAAAGTTCTGGGATATTGTTTTTGCCTCTGTCTCTCCATCACGATGTGACGCGAACTACTCCTACATTTTTTTTGGAGTTAGGGTTTTAATTTTGTTATAGAATTGTTGCACATACGATGCAGATGTGAAATAAGTTTTAGGATTTTTGAATGTGTTGATGCATATATAACCCGGAAATATTTGGACATTTGGATTTAAAATTAAATTACATGTTGGCTTTGGATATTCCATATAATACATTTAAGACATTTAATTTACATAATTCTTAGTACTAATGTGACAAGTAAGGTATCTATTTATGAATGGAAAAGTTTTTATTCCAATAAAGTAAGTCATCATGTAGACTTTATCAAAATATAATGAATTCTGAACATGAGTGTAATATACTTTATTCATTTACCTCTTTCTAATAAAAATACAGACAGTCTTGAAATTGCTTCTTTTTCTTGTTAATATGTTGCACTCCAGACATTTAAATTTGTCTTGAATTTGTCTGATCTATGAACTTCCCTGCACTCCTTTTTGAAAAAAAAAGATAAATATAGTTCACATAATAAATACCTATTTGATTTTTGTCTCGCCTGCGACGAAAGTCGTTGAAAGCGAGACATAGGTATTACTCTCCGGCGGCGGCAACGGCGGCGTCGTAAACTTTCTTAAAACTTTAATAACTTTTTAAGAATATTACTTATATGCAACATCTTTTGTCCACAGGTAGCTTATGGTGTAAGCTTTCCAGCATCACATGTTTCAGATGACCTTGACCTTGTCTTCATGGTTCAATGACTTCATAAAAATTCATAAAAATTGCGACATAGTTTCACATTCAAGTTGATTTCTCTGGATTTGTAATACAAAGATCCATTATATTATGTGTATTGATGTATCTTAGGAGGTGCATACCAGTCTGCCACTATTTAAACAGATATCATTTTCTTTTTTATATGTATTTAAAAAAAATGTAATGTTAAAAACATCACTAAAAGCGTTGCACTCCAGACATTTTTGGCATGTTTTTCGAGCATAACTTTTTAACCAATAAAGATATCTCCATGAAATTTTGCATGGACATACGGTATCAAAACTTTTATATTTCTAGTCAAGATAACAAAATATGCATGGTGCCATTTCTTTCGTTCACCCATACAGCTTTCACGTGAAATAATTCTGTGCATTTGATTTCATATAACTACCGAGAAGTTTTTCTGAGAGAGCAAAAAAGAAAAAATGGACCTAAATAAGGGGTTTGTATCAGAGACTGTGATGCGGTATTAAAGAATAAAAAAGCTTCGATGAAAAGAATGGGAGCCTCCGGGTCTAGAACGGAGAATTAGCTACCCAAACAATAATGAAAAAAATAGATAAGTAAATAATAAACAAATAAATAGACAAATAGATTAAAATAATAAAGGTAATAACAATTTGATAGTTATATAAAAAATAATGTTATACGTGTTCATGTTAAAAAAGAAAGAACGAAATGAAAAAAGAAGAAAAAAAAATAATGAATGAATAAAAAATGGAATGAATTAATTTTAATCATAAAATTTCACTTTTACCTGTTCATCCAGGTTCAAGTTCAAGTTCAAGTTCAAGTTCTTTATTAAGACAAAAGACCCCAACAGGGGTATGTGAATACAAATAACATATATACAAACATATATTGTTGGAATAAATGAAGACACAGCATTGTATTTACTTATTAAAATACTTCATTATAAAGTATGGAAGGCAATTGTTAAATGTAAACAAATAACAAAATACGCGAGTTATTTCCCTTCCTTGGAAGTTTTTCGTCAATTTATTAGTATAAAATAAAAATAGTTAATTAAATTATCGAAATAATGTGAAAAGATATCAACTTACTTTAAATGAAACAAATATTTTTTTGAAAACATCGTAAAACGAGATAGTTATTTATGTTTTTTTTTTATTTTCAAGCTCTTCTTCTTCTTCTTCAAGTTTTCCAGAATTCCATCATTGACTTGATGATTAATTACTGGTGCGTGCGTGGCCTTAGTAATTACATATTATATACAGAAAAATGAGTGCACAGAAATAACTATATGTAGCATTCAAGACGGTAGTGATTAAAACAATTTACAGGAGACTGAAGTATTTAGTTAAGTGTGGAGAGAACAGCTGTTGTAAGCTGATCTCTGAATGCGTCGACTGATGATGACTGTATGTTAACTAGTAAGTTCCACTGTGTTATAGTATATGGAAAAAAGGAAAATCTGTACGAGTCTTTAGAGGCATAAATGTGTCTGTAGGTGAGTGAGTGCTGTTTTCTAGTTCTTGTATCTGATGGAATGAGAATTGTTCTAGATGGTATTGCGACAAGGTGATGTGTGATCTTATACAACATAACTAGACGTGTACGTAAGCAGCGTTCTGATAATAGTGGCCAGTTTAGTGTGTTCAGCATATCGGATACACTACTTGTGTTCTGGTACCTATTGCATACATACCGTGCTGCCCTTCTCTGTACCATTTCTATCTTCGAGATAGAGTCTAAGGTGTGAGGGTCCCAAACTGAGCATGAATACTCTAGCTTGGGACGGA
>MJUU01033824.1:10697-27714 GCA_002080025.1 Modiolus philippinarum | reverse complement strand
AATGTAAAGAAAATTGTATGTCCTCCTGGCTGAAACCGGTTCATTTTTACATATATAGCATGCTGTGTATATATTTATTGTAAATATGTTTGTATAATATCTCTTTACCTGTTGTTATGGTGATGAGAATAAAGTTATATATATAAAAAGTTGAAATGTACCAGCAGAAATTAGATAATCATTTGTTGCTGTGAACAAATATTTTAATTGTGAAAAAAACCCATATCCCCACGACCAAATAAAATTATAAATTGACATTGATTCTGTTGTTTCAAATCAAATTCACAATATCTGTATCAAATGTAAAAAAAAATAATAATAATAAAATCATCTTACACAAAAGATACCCTTTCAAGTTTTGACTAGGATTTGTTTTTAAAGCTTGTTAAATTTGATTTTTCAACTGGGGGAGCATGCGATTTTTGCCAAAGAAAAAAACAATGTAAGTTTTTCTTTGAATTGACATGAAAATAATATAGTTCAACTTAATATTAACAAATCATAAACTTGAACTCATTCTCGTAACTGACTAACATTAATTGTATGGCATTGCCCTCATTCCACAGCGAACAAGTTTTCATTCATAATTTCTTTTTTTAACATAAAGGAAAATGTTCAGTTGAAAGGACCAATGAGAACGCTCGTTACGTTTCAACTATGTTTGAGTTTACTATCAATTACAAACACTTTTGAACGTGAATCGTTACGATATATAAAGTGCTACACTGCGGTGCAATTGGTTGTATCTTTGTAAGGTTGTCTTAATTGGCGTTTAATAAAAAAAAATGGCGGTTTTATATTTGTTGTAGGATTTCCCCTTTCTCACTTTTTGCTATTCATATACTAGTAGTAAATTTTTAAACTCATTTTCATCTAGACCATATTGTTAGTATCCTAGTGTTTTATGTTGTTTTTGTCCTTTGGGTATAGGCTTTCACAAGTCAATTGATTCTCGTATTAGTAATTAGTGCAAATTAACTGAAAAGGCATTTAGGTTCCTCTCAGGCTTAACATATTCTTTTTAGGGCATAATACGTTAATTCTCATACACTGCGTACAGTTCGATTACCCTGCCGAAGTTGCGTACAGTGAAACTTTGGTTAATTATACATTTATAAGCAATCAAGACAGCCTAAAATTTACACATGTGTCGACTGGCACTTACAAAAATTATATTAGTAATAAAAGTAGAATTTAATGTCCTTATAAAACAAAAAATTGATCAACATACTTTTCGTCTGTACGCCTCTTTTTAGTTTGTTTGCACCACGCGCGTACATTTAGTCGCTACCCTGATTGCACAGTGTACAGGTTCACCGGGATGCTACAGTATTCTGCATACACATTCTTGGAATATCAGATTCATCTGAATCCTCCACGTGGGTTAGATCCTCACTTTCCATCTTGAAGAAAATCTGGCCTTAGTTTACTTTAGGGGTCCCTGTCCTATTAGGCTAATCTTCTACTTATTCTAATTCTAACCCTAGACCGAAAACCGTAACCCTTACCCATAACCTTAAAACTTACCTAAACCAACCAAGGTTAATACGACTAGAAAAAAAACTATGGACAAGGTCACAAATATCACCCCCGCTCCCCATTTGTTTCCAGAAATAAACTAGAAAAAAACTATGGACAAAGCTTACAAATGTATACCCCCGTTCCCCACTTTGATCCCAGAAAAAAATTATCAAATTAAATTTTGAAATAATTGGTGCACTATGGTAATTTGTACTGAAAATTCTGTGAAAGTTTCTGTGAATTTCATCAAGTGGTCTAGGAGGAGTTGACGCCACAAAGTAAGTACCCTATGTCTAGCGGATGAACTCCGCTATTTGATAATAAAATAACATTATAAAAAAAGATCAAAACGATTTTTTAAATAGATGGTGCATAATGGCAATATGTACTGAACATTCTGTGAAAGTTTCATTGAATTTTACCAGGTGGTTTAGAAGGAGTTGTCGCCCCCTATATCGGACGGACGAACGGACACATTGATCACTATATACCGCCCTCTAAAGCGGAGGTATAAAAATATAACAACCTTAAAGAAATGGGACCCCTAAAGTAGACTATGGCCGAAAATCCGCTCGAAGCATTGAAATGCGGTCCAGCTTCTGCAATCCTTTGTTACAAGGCAGATGATTGGCCCAGCAAAATTACTGGTGCCTAGGCTAAACTATTGAGGCTAGGCATAACTGTTTTGGGCTAGGCATAATTATACTTTAGGCTAGGCAAAAATACTTTAGGCTAGGCATAAATACCTTAGGCTAGGCATAACTTTATTTTAGGCTAGGCATAAACATTTAAGGCTAAGCAGAACTTTTTATTTTTGACGCTAATACCGCACCATACTTAAGGCTAGGCATAAATACTTTTGGCTAGGCTTAAATACTTTAGGCTAGGCATAAATACTTTAGGCTAGGCAAAACTTATTTTAGGCTAGGCATAACTTTATTTAAGGCTAGGCATAAATATTTTAGGATAGGCAAAACTTTTTATTTTTGACGCTAATACCGCGCCATACATTATCAACAATATATTGTGGAACTGTATTCACTGAGATGTGTGAATGTGATGACACAAGCATATCAAAAGTTTCGGGCTGCCTTTTTCATCAGCAACACGTGTGAGCATTTTTATACTGAATAAGCTAGAAAACTTGAATATTTTCATATGCAGATAATTTCAAAATCGAATCTTAAATCTCAATACGATTATTTGTGAATAATTTCATCTTTCATTCTCTGGAGTACATATAGATGTACTTACCCATATTCCTACTGACAGAACTGCCAACAGATATAAAGCTATGACAAGAATATCAGTCCAGTGAGCGTACGCCATGATAAAAACAAGCTACAAAATAATCCAAGATCCTTTTAATGGTATAGAATTCATTTTTTGTTCATCGACAGGAATTATGAAGTCATTTTTCGGTTATGTCACTTCAATGCAGATCAAATCAAAATATTTGAAATACTATTTAACTCAAAGATATTTAAAAACTTATAAAGAGCAAATAACCAAAAAGAACTATATGGAAGGCCAAAAACAGCCAAGGTTGTTGAATAATATCGGGGACTAATAGTCCGCAGGCACAGGCATCGGCCAAGTTTTAATAAGTAACAGACTACCGAAGTGACTTTGAATTTAATTTCTGCATATGGCCATTTCGACAACTTACGTATCTTCAGTGCAGATTAAATCAAAATATATGAAAGACCATTAACCAAAAAGTTGTAACTACTGATCAAAAAGATCAAAATGGAAGGTCAAAAACAGGTAAGGACAAAGCTATGCAAGAGGGAGATACTCCTCATTATAAGCAAAACAATGTTTTCACTCAGAGTCCAATGTTTAGTATATGTTCCGCTCTGGCGGCAATGCTTTTTTGTCGGACCTCGACTATTTGAGCAATTTTTGTAAGGGACCTTTAAACTTTGTTATTGTAAGGTTTGGTGGGATTTGCATCAATCATTTCACAGTAGTTGATGAAATTACGTTCTTCCGATAAGTCCAATGTTAAATTTAAGTTCTATGATGTCGGCCATATTATGGTCGGATCCAAACAAAATGAGCAATTTTTGAAATGACCTTCCATACATCATTTCTATCATGTTTGGTTGAATTTGCTTCAGGGGTTTCAGAAGAGTTTTTGAAATTGATGATTTTCTAATGTTAAATGTAGATCAGTATGCGCTAGTGGTCATGTTTTTTGTCGAATCCGAAGGAAATGAGCAATCTTTGTAAAAGACATTCAATGTGTCATTCCTGTATTCGCTTCAGTGGTTTCAGAGGAGTTGATGAAAATTATATGAAAAAGAAAGGAAATGGGGTAAATGTCAAGGAGACAACACCCAATATCAACGACCCAAAATAAAGCACCTAGGGTCACCGTACGGTCTTCAACACAGCGAGGAACCTCACACCATGTAACAAGCCCTAAATGGCCTAAAATAGGTAAAAAAGTGAATATATCAATGGAAACAAACCACATCCAATAACCCAAATATCAAGAAACTAAAGTTTTATAAGAAGACAAGGACAAGCCAATGACCAACATATTCCTGACTTGGGACAGGCGCAAAAATGACGCTGGGGTTAATCTCGTTTTCTAGGATCCAAACCCTCCGTCTATGTGTGGTGAATGGCTAAAAATAAATACACAAAAAGACTCGTAGTAAAAATCAAACTAGAAAAAAAGTCCAACTTATCAAGACGAGTGCCCTTACAACATAAAACATGAAGACAATAAAACATAAAACATGAAGACAATACATACGGGTACTGTCCGGACAAATGCTCGCAGTTACTGGCAGCAAGCTAAGGACATAATTTCCGTTGACTATGATACACTAGTGTCACTCAAATTTTATATACAATTTCTGCCCTGGTGGCCAAGTTTTTTGTCGAATCGGAACGAAATGAACAATATTTGTAAAGAACCTTCCCTGCATCATTCCTGTAAAGTTGGTTGAATTTTCCTCGGTGGTTTCAGAGGAGGGGATGAGAATGTAAAAAGCTAAAAGACGGATGGGCGACAGACGCTAAGTGATTGCAATATATCATAATGACCCTTGGGTCATATGAGGTAAAATTAATAAAAATCAAATTAGTGAAATTATTCGCTATAACTATAATCAATTCAAAAAGTATTTTTGCTGAGAGGACTTCCGAAATAACTGATCTTTGATAGTTACAAGAAATGTTTCAAAATTAATTTTTTTCACTTCAATAAAAGAAAATGTTATGACCTACACAAATCTAAATCTTTAATTTATAGAAAGAATAAAAAAATATTGTTCTTTTAGAATTTCACGAAATTAAGCAATATTGAAATAGACACTCTAAATTACAAATTAATATTTAGTTTCATCTAATTGATTCAAATTCTTTGGGTAGTTGTTAGGTAGAAATTTAACCAAAAAAAAAAAACTTATCTTAAAATTTCAGGAAACTTAAGAAAATAGAAACTGCATTTTAATTCTAAGACTTCTGACTTGTTTGAACCATATAGAATTAGTAACAGATAGTTGTATACTAAATTTCAAAAACTGTCAGTCTTGGTCCTTTTTGGGGCATTAACCAAAATTATGATTCCAGAAGCTTACTGCTCATTATTATTTTTTAGATGTTTGTTTTTTTTTTATTACAGAAATTTTCTTAATCATTTTAAATTATTTTGAATTTCTTTCATCAAATCTTAAGAGTTCTTTTGTACAACAAAAAGTAAGTTAGATTTTAAGCATTAAGGGAGTAGTCGTCTTTTTCAACTGTCAAAAAATCTCTTTTAGTTGATAAATGAATTGGCTTATACAGAGCCAAAATTCAAAACCTAATTTTATGCCTTGTTTTTTACAGACAAAATTACTAATTCTGCATTGCTTTATACAGAGAATGGTGCTAATTCTGCATTGTTTTTTTAAAGGGAATAGTGCTGATTCTGCATTGCTTTATACGGAAAATAGTGCTAATTTTCATGGCCTGATACAGAGAATGGTACTAATTCTGCATTGCTGTATACAGAGAATGGTGCTAATCTCATTGTTTTATATGGAAAGTAGTGCTAATTCTGCATTGCTTTATATGGAAAGTAGTGCTAATTCTGCATTGCTTTATACAGAGTATGGTGCTAATCTTTATTGCTTTATACGGAAAAATAGTGCTGATATTCTGCATTGCTTTATATAGAGAATGGTGCTAATCTGATGAACTGCTTAATATGGAAAAAAGTGTTAATTCTGCATATACAGAGAATGGTTCTAATTTTGCCTTACTTTATATAGAGAATGGTGCTAATCTGCATTACAGAGAATGGTGCTTCTTCTGCATTGCTTTATACGGAGAATGGTGCTAATTCCTTATTGCTGAATACATAGAATTGGGCTAATTGTGCATTGCTTTATATTAAAGAGAATATTGCTGATTCTGCATTGCTTTATACGGAAAATGGTGATAATTCTGCATTGTTTTTACAGAGAATAATACTAATTCTACATTGGTTTTTACAGAGAATAGTGCTGATTCTGCATTGCTTTATACGGCAAATAGTGCTAATTTTCATCGCTTGATAAAGAGAATGGTGCTAATTCTGCATTTCTGTATAAAGAGAATGGTGCTTATCTGCATTGCTTTATTCCAAAAATAGTGCTACTTCTGCATTGCTTTACACTGAGAATATTGCTAATCTGCACTGCATAATACGGAAAATAGTGCTAATTCATTGCTTTATACAGAGAATGGTGCTAATCTGAATTGCTTAATATGGAAAAAATGTGCTAATTCTGCATTGCTTTATGCAGAGAATGGTTTTGATTCTGCATTACTTTATATAGAGAATGGTGCAACTCTGCATTACAGAAGAAAGTGTTTCTTCAGCATTGCTTTATACGGAGAATGTTGCTAATTCTGCCTTGCTTTATACAGAGAATATTGCTAATTTTGCATTGTTTTACACAGAGAATGGAGTCATTCTGCTTTGCTTAATACAGAGAATAGTACGTCATAAAAGCCATAAACTTTGAAAAGGAAATAATTTCTTCAAATTGTTTCATACATGTCTTATAGAGATTTTGAAAAGACAGTTTGTGGGAAGCCTGTATTTGATAACAATCAAAAACCAGACGAACGGTTGATTTAGGTGACGCAATATCTGCCACAATAATGGTCTTAGGTGTATGGCTAAATCACTTTTATTATCTTTTAAATCCCTAGGATCTTTAGCGTTTGAGGAACAATTCATGCGCTTCTCGATGTATCCAGCATCGTTATAATAAAAATCAATATCATTTTGACTTTTTAAGAATCATATCCATTTTACACCAATAATACCTATTATTAAGAGCTCTTACCTGGTGTCCGGCATAAGAGATTTGACTTCAATAGATAAAAACTGACAGGTAATGTTATTCAAGTAGATAAACACACAGCCAACAAAGGAATCAACGAAATGCACTTGTATCTAAGTATGAAATTATAGTTCAAAATGGCAAATAAGTCACATATAATTAATAACCAATGAAAAGCTGACCTATGTAGCCAGGTTTTTATTATGATCCAATATATACAAGATGTTGCAGGTAGATATAGAAGTAAATTCTTATAAATTTGTTTCTTCTTTAAAAGGAATGAAGTTTAACCAAATTATAAAATTTGGTCACATTTGAGAAAATATAAAATCTTTCAATAAAAAGGAATTACTTCATTTTGCAAAAAAAAATGTTCAAAGACGATTTTATGTTATATTGGAAGAAGAGACTATTCCATGATATTAATCCGACCAGGGCAATATGCAAGAACATATAGAAAGATAAAAAACGATTTTTAAATGGAAAATTTTCTACGAATTCACACAGAGAGGAAAATTATTTAAAATTTAAACAAAATACAAATACATTATACAAAACACATTATACAAAGAGAAGACAAAATAAGCTTATGCAGTCTTGGCACTTTCCTCAGTATTAATGACTTTTTTTTTATAAATGGAGCAACATACTGCATGCATTGAAACTCAGTTTCAATTTCTTGAAACTCAGACAAATTTTTTTAATCGTTCAAGAATCCGGGCCGATGCAGCTGCTGGTGGACTGTTAGACCCCGAGGGTATTTTACCAACCCAGTAGCCAGTACTTCGGTGCTAGCCGGAAAAACCGATTTTATTTGAAAACATGCAATTCAAGAAATAAAAAATTGTTAAAACGTAAGGATTATCTCCCTTTTGCATAGTTCTGTTCTTGGCTGATTTTGGCTTTATTTTTAGATCATATTGGTAATTTGTTCTCTATATTTCATTTTATGGATTTATAAATGTTTTGATTTGATCTGCACTGAAGAGATATTAATTATCGAAATACGCATATACAGAAACTAAAATCATAGTAACTTCGGTACTTTGTTATCTTTATCAGAATTAGATACATTGTTGACAGTTATCTTAGTCTAAACTTGCAGAAGAGTGTTTGATACTAGCCAGGAGAATTAAGTAGAACTCAGAAGTATCCCTTTTATAAGACAGGAGTTTTGATTGGTCATAAATTGTCGAAATGCGCATATGCAGAAAACAAATTAACAGTAACTTCGGTATTTTGTTATTTATTACCACTGGGCCGATGCCTCTGCTGGTGGACTGTTAGTCCCCGAGGGTATTCACCAACCCAGTAGTCAGTACTTCGGTGCTGACCCGAAAACCGATTTTGTTGAACCTTGCCATATCTAAATTTTACAAAATTTTGTTTAAAACTAAGGAGTATCTCCCTCATGCATAGCTCTGTCCTTTGCTGAACTTTGGCTTTTCTATTTAGATTATTTTGGTTATTTGCTCTCTATCAGCTTTTACACGTTTTTGGTGATTGGACTTCCAAATGATTAGATTTATCTGCACTGATGAGACATAAATTGTCGAAATGCGCATATGCAGAAAATAAATTAACAGTAACTTCGGTATTTTGTTATCATCAATAAAAGAAAGACAACTCCGTGAAATGTAAACTTTCAATGCTGTTTTGTTTCAAATATAAAATAATATGCATACACTTCCGAAGCAGATATCCAACCAAAAGCACATGTGCCACAAACGGAGCACAACAAAGTTACACTTCTAAAGCAAATATCCAATCAAAAGCACATGTGATTCAAACGGAGAACATCCGAAGCATATGTCCAATTAAAAACACATGTTCCACAAGCGGAGCATAACATGCATACACTTCCGAAGCAGATATCCTACCAAAACCACATGTGCCAAAAACGGAGCACAACAAAGTTACACTTCCCAAGCAAATATCCAATCAAAAGCACATGTGATTCAAACGGAGCACAACATACCTCCACATTCGAAGCATATATCTAATTAAAAGCACATGTCCCACAAACGGAGCATAACATGCATACACTTCCGAAGCAGATATCCTACCAAAAGCATATGTGCCACGAACGAACATGCATACATTTCCGAAGTAGATATCCAAACAAAAGCACATGTGCCACAAACGGAGCACAACAGGGTTACACTTCGGAAGAAAATATCCCATCAATAGCACATGTGATTCAAACGGACCACAACATACTTAGACTTCCGAAGCAGATATCCAATCTAAAGCACACGTGCCACAAACGGGGCACAACAAAGTTACACTTTCGAAGTAAATATCCAATCAAAACCACATGTGATTCAAACAGAGCACAACATACTTATACTTCCGAAGCAGATATCCAATTTAAAGCACATGTTCCACAAACGGATAATGACATGCATACACTTCCGAAGCAGATATCTTACCAAAAGCACATGTGTCACAAACAAAGTACAGCCTGCTCACATTTCCAGAGCAGAGCCATCAGATCAGATATCCCAAACAACAGCACATATGCCACTTCCGCAACACAACATTCTAATACTTCCGGAGCACAGTCGTCAGAGCAGATATCCGACAAAGTCTCATGTCCCACAAACGGAGCACAACATGCTTACTCTTCCGAAGCAGATGTCTCAACAAAAGCACATGTCCCACAAACGTAGCACAACATGCTTACAATTCCGAAGCAAATATCTTAAGCACATGTGCCACAAACAGAGCACATCATGGTTACTTTTACAAAACAGAGCCGTCAGATCAGATGTCTCCTCAAAAGCACATATGCCACTTCCGGAACACAACGTTCCGGAGCACAGTCGTCAGAGCAGATATCCGACCAATAGGACATATGTGAGATAAACGGAGCACAACATGTTTAGTCTTCTGAAGCAGATATCTCACTAAAAGCACATGTTCCACAAACGGAGCACAACATGGTTACACTTCCACAGCAAATATCTAATCAAAAGCACATGTGCCATTCCCGGCCACAACATTCTAATACGTCCGGAGCACAGTCGTCAGAGCACATGTCCGACTAAAAGCACATATAATGTATGTGCCAAAAGCGGATCACAGCATGTTTTCACTTCCGAAGCAGAGTCGTCAGAGCAGATTTCCCTTCAAAAGCACATGTGCCAGAAATAAAGCTCAAAATACTTTAGCCTTCCGAAGCAGCACCGTAAGCGTAGATATCCCAGGAAAAACATATGTGCTAAAAATGGAGCATAGCATGATTAATTTTCTGAAACAGTCAGAGAAGATATCCTACTTCAAGCACATGTGCCACAAAACGGAGCACAACATGCTTACACCTCCCAAGTAGAATCGAAAGATTATATATTCTAGAAAAATCACATGTGGTAAAATGGAGCACAACTTCTCTCTTTTCTCTTCCGAAGCAGAGCCGCCAGAGCATATACCCTAGAAAAACACACATGCCACAAACGAAGCACATGCACATTCTTCCACAGCACAGCCGTCAGAGTAGATATCCCTACTAAAAGCAGAAAGTCGTTAACGAAGCAGAGCTCATTATCGAAATGTGTGTGTTTATTCTAGTTGTGCTAGCTTCATTTTATGCTTGTTGAGCTTATATAGTTTCACTGAGATGAATTGCTAGTTTTTTTCCGAAATAGTAAAATTTATCCGAGTGGTTGGGATTAATTGGCCGATTTGTGAAAACTTTTAACAATGACACTGACATTTTAGAAATAAACATCGTTACCACACACCTGCATAAAATCCTCTAAGAAATGAACATTTTGGAATCGTAACATTAATGAAAATGCCAATATTTTTCGTGTATTTATTTATTTATCCATTGTTTTATTCATTCATTTATTTATTTATTTTTATTTATTTATTTGTTGTTGTTTTTGATTTTTTTAAACTGTTTTTACTCTGCTTTATTTCTTTGATTTTTTAAGACGTGTTCAAACAATACAATGGTTTGTTTTACTTCAGGGTCGTGCAATTTCATGTTTTCTAAACGGTATTGATTTCATGTTTTCTAAACGGTATTGTTAAATGCGTTTTCTAATTTATCCATCCGGCCTTTTATTTAGTTTCTCGTGTGTTGTTTCATACTGACCTTTATCTCATTGCTCTTTTATTTCTATTTTAACTTAAGAAACAAGAACGGTTTTGTTTTGCATTTTTCTTTTAATTTTCCATCATTATTTTGCAATGCCGTTATTAAACAAATTCCTCCAGTCCTTTGTCATTTATTCAACAGCCCGCGCTAAATTTTCAACTATACGCGAACAGAGAAGAAACGTAGGAAACAAAACCTTACATGATAGTCGAATACAAATAAAAACAAAGACTACAACCAATTGAAAGATTCATCAAATAAAGGACGGGATAAGCCCACAGTTTGTAAAGCAGTACGGTTGGTTTGTAAACATGATTTCATGAAATTTTCGCTGAATTTTTCTCCTTGACAGTTTGCACAATTACAGCGTCAGTATCAATAAGACTAGAAGATTCCGCAGACAGGCAAATTCCTACACTTTTTACCTGGCCCGAATACAATTCTCCAAGGAAATATCGTAGCGATTTTTTATGTATAAAATACACATGTCAAGCCTATTCTTGTATTTCAGACGCACACAAAAAATTGAAAAATTCAAGAAATTGACACGGAAATACAAAATATGAACAAAATTATTTACGCACTATATTCGACAACAACCAGACTAGGTGCACAAATTAGTTCCGTTCTTCAAAAGGTGCACAAAATTAATTCCGCCTCTAAAATTCGTGTTATACATCTTCATTTTTATTTTCGCATAACCAGTTTCGTCGCCATAAATTACATACCGGAAAAGGCACGATTTGTGTTGCAGTAGAAAGGAAACATCATTTCATCAAACATAGCAGAGTTTTACACAGAAGACCATGCCTGCTGTTATGATGTGGATATGCAAATTGCAGTTCATGGCCAGGGGAGGGGTGTCCACCCCGTTCTGAAAAGATATTTTAAATTTCTAAATTTCGTGCAATTCAAAGGCAATTTTTGACAAAAATAATTCCACAGATTGCCTTGAATCGCCTTTCTCCAGGAACAACATTGAACCCCCCTTTTTCGAAAGTTGCGCTAAATGTTGGAAGAGTTCACTTTTGATTGTATTTCAAATGAACTGTTCCGAATTGTAATCACTGTGAATAACGGTTGAAAAAAGAGACCCAGACTCGTTCTGATTTCATTCGTAGTGAATACATTTTGGAATAGTTCACTTGACATGCAAGCAAAAGTGAACTCTTCTTATACTCAACGGTTTATGTTGCTCTTGATGAGCGGTAAACTGTTTTCATAGATTTAGGAAGAATGAAACATTCTCTTATTTATTTTCTTTCTTTCACAAAATTATTTTATTCCTTCATTTATTTTTTGCTTTTTTAAAAGTTTTTATGTTATATTTTTAGACGTTTATTTACTGTTATTTAATTCTATTAATAAAAGTTCAGTTCATTCTTTGAGTATTTTTATTTCTTTCATCATTTCAGATTTATTTTTCTTTGTTACAATGTCTATTTTTTGTCTTTTATCAGTTCATTTTTGTTATTTACTTTTATTTTCTAGGTTCACATTATTTTTATTCACATCTTTTATTGTTTGTTTTTTCTTTTAGTTTGATCTTTTATCAGATTTTTTTTTGTATTTTTTATTTTACTATATATTTCTTTCTTTTATTCTTTGGACTTTACAAAGATTATCCAGATGATTTTAGTTCTGCTATTTCTATGCTCTTTTTCTGTCTTCCTGTTTTTATCACAGAGATGTGTAGGTGTTGCTCATTATGGAAGTATTTGTGTTGTTAGTTTTCCTTCCTTTCTTTTTTCCTCGATTGTCGCAGTCAAGTATATTGTTACATGTATTTTTCTGTAGCCGCTGTTTTGGTTACATGTGTTACATGTCATACTTATTTTTCCGGAAAATCAAGTGCCACACACAGATCATACAATGATCTTCTGGTGCTGAATAGTCTGAAATATGTATATTCTTTTCAGTCCATCTCTAAAAAGAGCCAAATGCATCAATAACAAGAATATCACTAACATCACTAACAGACTNCACAAGCAACAAACGGAACAGAGCATGCTTACTTTTCCGAAGCAGAACTGTCGGAGAACATATTCAACCAAAATGACGCGTGTCACAAACGGACTAGAGTATACTTATTCGTCAGAAGCAGAGTCGTCAGAGCAGATATCTCACTTAAATAGCATGTGCTGAAAACGGAGCACAACATGCTTAACTCTTCCGAAACACGGCCGTCAGAGAAGACATCCAACTCAAAGCATACGTGCTAGAAACGAAACAGAGCTTATTATTGAAATATGTGTATTTATTCTAGCGCCAAAAACGGAAGAGAGCTGTCTTACTTTTCCGAAGCAGAGCCGTCACAGCACATAAAAACTTAAAGCACATGTGCCACAATAGGCAAGTACAACATGCTTAATTCTCCGAAGCACAGCCTTCAGAGCAGATATCTTATCAAAAGCATTCTTGGAAAACGAAGCATAGCATTTATACTATTCTTAAGCATAGCTCTCATAATCAGAGCAGATATCCCAACAAAAGCACATGTACCATAAACGGAGCACAACATGCTTACACTTCCGAAGCAGAGCTGTCAGAGCAGATATTCATACAAAAGCACATGTGCCCCAAACGGAGCATAACATGCTTTCACTTACGAAGCAGGGCCTTCAAAGCAGATAGCATTACAGAAGCACACGTGTGACAAACGGAGCCAGAGCATGCTTATTCTTCCGAAGCAGAGTCGTCAGAGTAGATATCACACTTAAAGCATATATACCACAAACGGCGCACATGCTTACACCTCCGAAGCAGTTATCAAAACAAAAGAACATGTACCACAAACGGGGCACAACATCCATTTATTTACGAAGCAGATATCCCACCAAAAACACATGTGCCACAAACAGAGCACAGCATGCTTACATTACAATGGTAGAGTCGTCAGATCGGATATCCCATCAAAAGCACATATGCCACTTCCGTAACATCACATTCTAATTATTCCGGAGCACAGTTTTCTGAGCAGATATCCGACCAAAAGGACAGATGTGAAACAAACGGAGACAATATGTTTGCTATTCCGAAGCAGATATCCGACAATATCCGACAAAAGCTCATATGTGCCACAAACGGAGCACAACATGCTTACTATTCCGAAGAAGAAATCTCATCAAAAGCAAATGTGATACAAACAGAGGACAACATACTTACACTTCCGAAGCAGATATCCAATTAAAAGCACATGTGCCACAAACGGAGCATAACATGCATACACTTCCGAAGCAGATATCCAACCAAAAGCACATGTGCCACAAACGGAGCACCAGATGGTTCCACGTCTGAAGCAAATATGCCATCAAAAGCACGTGTGATTCAAACGGAGCACAACATACCTACACATCCGAAGCATATATCCATTTAAAAGCACATGTCCCACAAACGGAGCATAGCATGCATACATTTCCGAAGCAGATATCCAACCAAAAGCCCATGTGCCACAAACGGAGCAAAACAAAGTTACACTTCCGAAGCAAATATGTGATTTAAACGGAGCACAGCATACTTATACTTCCGAAGCGGATATCCAATTTAAACCACAAACGGAGCATGACATGCATACACTTCCGAAGCAGATATCTTACCAAAAGTACATGTGTCACAAACAGAGTACAGCCTGCTCACGTTTCCAAAGCAGAGCCATCAGATCAGATATCCCAAACAAAAGCACATATGCCACTTCCGGAACACAACATTCTAATACTTCCGGAGCACAGTCGTCAGAGCAGATATATGACAAAAGCTCACATGTGCCACAAACGGAGCTCTTCCGAAACAGATATCTCACCAAAAGCACATGTGCCATATACATAGCACAACATGCTTACACTTCCGAAGCAAATATCTGAAGCACATGTACCACAAACAGAGCACATCATGCTTACTTTTACAAAGCAGAGCCGTCAGATCAGATATCCCATCAAAAGCACATATGCCACTTCCGGAACACAACATTCCGGAGCACAGTCGTCAGAGCAGATATCTGACCAAAAGGACATATGTGAAATAAACGGGGCACAGCATGTTCAGTCTTCTGAAGCAAATATCCCACTTAAAGCACATGTTCCACAAACGGAGCACAACATGGTTACACTTCCGAAGCAAATATCCAATCAAAAGCACATGTGCCACTTCCGGGCCACAACATTCTAATACGTCCGGAGCACATGTCCGACCAAAAGCACACATAATATATGTGCCAAAAGCGGATCACAGCATGTTTTCACTTCCGAAGCAGAGTGGTCAGAGTAGATTTCCCTACAAAACCACATGTGTCAGAAATGAAGCTCAAATACTTAAGCCTTCCGAAGCAGAGTCGTAAGCGCAGGTATCCCAGGAAAAACATATGTGTTAAAAATGGAGAACAGCATGATTAATTTTCTGAAACAAAGCCGCCAGAGAAGATATCCCACTTCAAGCACATATGCCACAAAACGGAGCACAACATGCTTACACTTCCCAAGTAGAATCGAAAGATTATATATTCTAGAAAAATCACATGTGGTAAAATGGAGCACAAGTTGTTTTCTCTTCCGAAGCAGAGCCGCCAGAGCAGATGCCCTAGAAAAACACACATGCCACAAACGAAGCACATGCACATTCTTCCGCAGCACAGCCGTCAGAGCAGATACCCCTACCAAGCACAAAGCCGTTAACCGAGCAGAGCTCATTATCCAAAATGTGTGTGTTTATTCTAGTTGTGCTAGCTTCATTTTATGCTTGTTGAGCTTGTATAGTTTCACTGAGATGAATTGTTAGTTTTTTTCCGAAATAGTAAAATTTATCCGAGTGGTTGGGATTAATTGTCCGATTTGTGAAAACTTTTTTACAATGACACTGACATTTTAGAAATAAACATCGTTACCGCACACCTGCATATAATCCTCTAAGAAATGAACATTTTGGAAGCGTAACATTAATGAAAATGCCAATATTTTTCATGTATTTATTCATCCATTGTTCTATTCATTCATTTATTTATTGATTTTTATTTATTTATTTATTTGTTGTTGTTTTTCATTTTTTTCAAGGGTTTTTACTCTGCTTTATTTCTTTCATTTTTAAGACGTGTTCAAACAATACAATGGTTTGTTTTACTTGAGGGTCGTGCAATTTCATGTTTTCTAAACGGTATTGTTAAATGCGTTTTCTAATGTATCCATCCGGCCTTTTATTTAGTTTCTCGTGTGTTGTTTCATACTGGCCTTTATCTCATTGCTCTTTTATTTCTATTTTAACTTAAGAAACAAGAACGGTTTTGTTTTGCATTTTTCTTTTAATTTTCCATCATTATTTTACAGTGCCGTTATTAAACAAATTCCTCCAGTCCTTTGTCATTTATTCAACAGCGAGCAATCCGCGCTAACTTTTCAACTATACGCGAACAGTATATGTACACACAGAAGAAACGTAGGAAACAAAACCTTACATGATAGTCGATTACAAATAAAAAAAAGACAACAACCAATTGAAAGATTCATCAAATAAAGGACGGGATAAGCCCACAGTTTGTAAAGCAGTACGGTTGGTTTGTAAACATGATTTCATGAAATTTTTGCTGAATTTTTCTCCTTGACAGTTTGTATAATTACAGCGTCAGTATCAATAAGACTAGAGGATTCCGCAGACAGGCAAATTCCTACACTTTTTACCTGGCCCGAATACAATTCTCCAAGGAATATCGTAGCGACTTTTTAAGTACAAAATACACATGTCAAGCCTATTCTTGTATTTCAGACGCACACAAAAATTGAAAAATTCAAGAAATTGACACGGAAATACAAAATATGAACAAAATTATTTACGCACTATATGCGAAACAACCACACCAGGTGCACAAATTAGTTTGTTGAAAAGGTGCACAAATTAATTCCGTCTAAAATTCGTGTTATACATCTTCATTTTTATTTTCGCATAATCAGTTTCGTCGTCATAAATTACATACCGGAAAAGGCATGATGTGTGTTGCAGTAGAAAGGAAACATCATTTCATCAAACATAGCAGAGTTTTACACAGAAGATCATGCCTGCTGTTATGATGTGGATA